>JASSUY010037608.1:0-102021 GCA_032466535.1 Forpus xanthops | reverse complement strand
TTCCCTGGGCAACCCATTCCAGTGCCTCACCACCCTTACAGGAAAGAATTTCTTCCTCAGATCCAATCTAACCTTCCCCTGTTTAAGTTTGAACCCGTTACCCCTTGTCCTATCACTACAGTCCAGTCCCTAATGATGAGTCCCCTGCCCAGCATTCCTATAGGCCCCCTTCAGATACTGGAAGGCTGCTATGAGGTCTCCACACAGCCTTATCTTCTTCAGGCTGAACAGCCCCAACTTTCTCAGCCTATGTTCATAATATGAAGAATGCTAGATATCACTCATGCAGTGGTATCCGGGAGTACATATCACTCATAAAGTGCTGCGCTCCAACTGAAATTTCACCAGTAAGTCTAAAACTATGTCCGAAAAGGCAGTGAGGCTGTTTCCTTTAGCATTTGATACAGTGTTTGAGCCCCTTGCCATGACATGAGTAAAGCATCCTTTGGTCACCATTCCCAGGAGATGTGAGTTGCTCCCCTGCCTCATAACAACTGTCCTGAGATACCATTTGTAAATGGTGGGTCAGGCCAGAGTAGAGAACAGCACTCAAGAAACCAAACAAATCCACTCCACATGCTCTATGGACCAGTCTCCATGGTGAGGGGAGTCAGGCAAGTATTTCAGAAGGCAAACCCAGCTGGCAGCATGTTCTGAATGGCAGTAATCCGCCCTGATTACAGCACTCACCTCCTCTTCATGCTAGTCCACTTAAAGCATCTCGTGCTCTCATCAGTTCACTCATTAACTATTGACTGATGATATCCTGAATCTAAAATTACACACCTCCTGCCGGAGTGAACTAATTGAACCTTTCATGCTGGTGATGGGGAAAGTGCCCTGCTCCAGCCCTGGTGCTCACCTGACAGGTCCCGGGAGTCACTGGCATTGCAGTGCTCCTGCAGCAGCCGTGGGCCCTGGGTGCTGCCTTCCTTCTTCCCCTTTGCCATGGGAGCAGCAAGGATCAGCGTAGCGAGTGCTCCTATAGGGCTGCTCATGCCTCTTGAGTCCTAGGTGCTGATCAGACATGAGAGGGGGTGAAAGCTCACTGTTTCTTTTGCTGTTGGATGTCTGGGTGAGCAATGCAACAAGGGGGGCTCCCAGTTGGCTGGGGGTGGGCAGACCTGAGGGTGTTATTAAGCAACACCAGCCCAAGCATTAAGAATGACCTCACTGTACTGATACAAACCCTTTAGAGCTGCTGCAGGAGGGCTCTGCATGTGGCAGAGAGCTACTAAACCCAAACGCTGAGCTGATGTCCAAGAGTCAGGCAGGCAGAACCAAAAGAAATTACTTGGGAAATCTACAATGTCATAAAAACACAATTATTGAATACTGTTGACTGCTTCTGTTAGCAATTGGACGAGAGGGGAAAAGGTAGCATGACTTCTCACTGATGCAGATGGGCAGCGTTTAGTCTCGTTGGTGATTTCAACACCAGCTCCTGAGCAGCTGGTCTAATGCTGGAGTTCATCTGGGGTAGAATTGCTGTGGATTTTCACTGGGGAACTGAGGTGAGAGTTTGTCCCTGAAATGGTACTCACAGAGCCATTGGAGCCCAGCGCTGCTGGGGAAGGGGGGTGCTCCTGTGTTCGGCATTAGCAGAGGAGCTGGCACTGGGGTGGAGAAGCATGGCCAGAGGTGTAGCCCTTAGACATGATCCACAGCATCCCGGACCCCAACCTGTGTTGCCCATCCTTAAAATGCTCTGTTTTCCAGGCTGTTGTGCCCCATGGAAGCTGGCCAGTCCCTGGCCTGGCAGCTGAGCTCATCCCAGGTTTGCTCACCCTCCCTTTGGAAGCAGTTTTTCCTTCCTCTGAATCTCATTTTGGCTGAATTTTCCAGCTGAGAGGTACAAATGATTGCTGTTAGGTTTGTCTGGGAAGAAAACAGCAATAATGACTGACATGGGAGACTGTGGGTTTTATCTTTGTCAAGATGTCAGCGATGCAAATTACATCCGTAAGGGGAATAAAAGCAAAGAGCGGGCTATCAAAAGCCTGGTTGGAGAGGAAGTTAGCACAGGGCTAGGACAATGCAGCGTCCTCAAAGCACGCCAGGCCAGGTACTTGCTGCCTTTATGCAGAGGCCCTTGAAGTGCCTGAAGGCACAAATTAACTTACCCCCTCATCTTTTGAAGGAGGCATGTTTTATAGATGGGAAACAGGGGGAGAAAGGGCCATGTTTCCTGTTGTAAGGCATGGAGTTAGCGGGAGGCTGGGACTGAGACCAGGTCCTCCATCCTGCTGCCGGCAGTGGTCTCGTCCCCTTCAGAGCAGCTGCCTGGGCAGTGGTGCCCTGGCACAGGGCTCTTGCTCTGGCATTAACGTCCTTTCCCATTGCAAGCTCCCCTTCAGATCATCTAACACCATCTTATTATCTTCCTGGGAATTCCTCCTCCAGAGGAGAAGGCGTCAATCCCCCGCTCCCTCCCTCGCTGCCCTCCCCTGGCCATTTAGGCTCCTTTGATCTCTTTTGTGAGGTTCTCACACAAGAAAGTTTCCATTTTCTCTTCAGATCCCGGCGCAGACATTTGAATATTGCTTTGTGCCGGGCTGCGAATCAAAGCCTCACGGGGGGGAGTTGTTGAAGGGCCGAATACATGGCCGGCTGAAGCGGAGGGTGTGCGTGCGTGTGGTGCTGGGGAAGAGCAGGCTTCGGTGGCAAGGCAAGAAAAATATATCAAAGCGCTTTCCCTCTACCTCCTGTGCAATCTTTTGTGCTTTATTATGTGTTTGGTGTCATAACAAACTGATGGGCTGTGAATGGCCAGATGGTCACCAGTGTTCTCCACTCCACGCTTCATTTCCTCCTGAAAGCTATGCACAAAAATGAGATCCCATCTCATAAATGAGTGCCCATCTTAAGGACGTGTTTTTGAAGGCTCTGCTGACAATGACTGCCTTGTTCCTCCTGCTTTCTGCTGGCAGAACCAGGCAGCACTCCTTGGTCCAACAGATCCGGCCGCCGCTGTGTTTCCTGATGGTTCTCCCATCGTTCCTGCTCGCTGGCACTGCAAGGCTTGGCTGCAGGGTTGAATTCGGCCGCAGATGTAGTGCAATTGCAGTGTTTTAGGCTTGGCTCTGTGGGACTTGGCTCGTGCTTGACTTTAGCCCTAAATTCATGCTGCAAAACTGGCTTCAGTATGTGCTGTGTGGGTCAGTGTGTCCTTGCCAGGTTGAGAAGCTCATTGAAGGCTGACGGGCAGCAGCTTCCCTGCCTGTATCCCAGGGGACACGGCCACAGATTCCATCTTTGGCCCTAGCAATCCCACCAGGCAGACAGCTTAGCTATTTAAGTTACTCAGGCATCTGGGCATTCTTTGGAGTCAACAGAAAGAAGCCAAGCAGGCAGCAGTTCTTTGTTTTAAATCTCCTGTCACCTGATGCTGTGCTTGACTGACTTCTCCATTGACCTGTCTTCTCCTTTATAACCTTATTGTTGGTTTCAGGAGCCTAATTTATGGGGTTTTGTTGTTTCCGTGTTATTCCTCCTCCTCGGCCCAGCCTCCCTCCCTTACCCTGTCACTCTGGCTGCTGGAGAAGTAATAATACTGAGATGCAAGGAGCAAGGATTCCTCTGGCACCAGTGCATCATCTGTCAGTGCATCTGGGTCCTTAGGACAGCTTTTCGCAGTGAGTGCCAGGCAAAAACTCACAGCAAGGACAGCAAAGCTCCCTCTTATCCTGAGGATCACGCTAGTGGCTGGTCACTGCTGAGATGAAATGTCTCTAAAGAGATGGAGCCCATCTGGGTCTCCCATTACAACCCACTGTTACAGCACATCTTCATGCTATCACAGTTTGCTGAGCACAGTAGAAGCTATCGAAGCACTTGGTTGATGATTCTGGGGGTGGTATTAAGGGTTATTGCTTTTTGATACCAGTGTCACGCCTTTAAATATTCATTAAAACTGCATGATCCTCTGCCTCCCATTAAATCCTGAATAATCAACTCTGGTTTCTTCATACTTCACAAACCAGGGCTGGATTCTGCCCACTCCTTCTTGCCAGGTTTGATTTCTCTGCTTTTAGCAGTGGCCTTCGTTAATATTTTCATTAAGATCTTCATGGAGGGCTGAGGTATGCTTCTGCTCACCACCTGTGATGGCCTTTTGGCATGTAGTATGGAAAGGGAGAGGCCTTCAGGCTGCTGTGCTTCCGTGCAGGGTGAGATGAGCACTGACAGGATGCTCGGCTAGTTATGGATGACGAGAGGGATGGAGGCTTGGCTGAAGGCAGGGCTTTGCTTCTGCTCCTTCCCTGCTAACCCAGGGACAGAGGTGGCAAACTCTCGGTTCCTGTTGGAATCATTTGCAAGGGCAGAGAGAGGAGCTGGGAGGAAGAGAGCAGATGTTCTGCTGTCCTGGAACAGAGCCATTCATCCCAGACCATGCTCTACCAGCCACCACACCGCACCCTGCCTGGGGATGCTGGTATGAATACTGTAGCACAGGGGCATCTCCTTGCAGCAATGTCTGTCCCCGTGTTATGACTCCAGTGGCATCCAGACCATGTACTTTCTCTGATGCTTTCTGAAGCTGGTGATGAGAACGCGGAGCCTTTCCATGGGTTTCTGCTGCCGCCTGGGCTCTTTTGCACTGCAGCTCCTCCTGCACCAAAAGCAGTAAAGTGAGACCTGAACAGGGCATTGCACTGCCTGGAGAAGGCCAGGAGGAGCAGGAGCTGTGGAAGGACATTGCCTGTGTCGCAGCAAGGGATGCCAGCGAGCAGGACCAGCTCTGCACAGCAGAGCTGGGAGCCATTTGAAGGAGCGGCCGCCTGCTCCTGGAGAGTTTAAGCAAGTTAAACAGGAGCCAAGGTTTGATCTGGTTGTGTTTAGTGAGACAGCGAAGAGACAGCGGCAGGGAGCAGGGATCGGGGGGACCCAAGGGGCTGTGGTCCTGAATAGCATCACTGGCGGCAGGCCAGCGGCCGCAGCTGCATCTCCATCACCCTGAGTCACACGCAGCACTGCTCCCATTGCTCCCTCTTGGCATGGGCTAATAATGGAGGATAAGGAGAGAGGGCGACTCCAGAAGGGTTACATCGGATGCTTCTTTCCCTGTTTAAACTTTGCTTCTGCTGGAGCGAACCGTTTGAGGTTCGGGGAGGCAAAGAGCCGAGCAGCAGGATCTTACATGAAGCTGCAGGAGGAGCTGGAAGGTGGCTGTGCGCTTCCTTGGCATCATGGGTTTGCACCTACGAGTAGTGCGGGTGCAACTCGTGAGCCCAGGGAGGTGCACAGCCACTTGCAAAGTAATTGCTGCTGCAAACCTGCACCAGCACAAAGCCGGGGCGGGAGGTTAAGGAAGTCTTGAAACTCAAGTCTCTGCTGCTTTCACTGTATGCCACTAAGGGATCGTTCACTGCAGGGAAGAGGGACTTTTCCCCCTGTTTATCCACACGTCCAACTCCAATTGAACCTATCTTGGTTCAGTTTATAAGTCCGGAGTGGGAAAAAACGTAGGAGGGAAATGAAAGGAGAAGGGATCGATTGGCACGTGGGGAAGTTTAGCAGGAGCTTCTGGAAATACGTGTCCATTAAGTTGCTGAGATCAGGTTCATTAGTAGACCTGAGTGCTGACAGAAGTGGCCTGACAATAAACTCTGCTGGCAGACACCTCCCACCACTAATGTGAGTCAGACCTGCCATGCTCTGCTTCTCTTTGAGTATTAAAAAGGGAAGAGGAGATCCTCTGAGGTAGATGGGTTCTTCAGTGCATTTCTGTCTTTCTGCTTGCAGGACTTACAGCATGCATGACTTTGGTCTTACACCTCTCCCTGTGGTTTGACCTGGTTGCAGCAATAGTGATGCTCTTCCATTGCAGGCACGCAGCTGGGAAGAGCCTTTATCACCCCATACTACTGCAGCATACCCTGAGGGGATTTTTGACCACAAACCGCAAGGCTCAGCTCTCGGATAGCTGCTCCTGCCTGCAGCCTGCCTGCTCCTCAACATATTTTACTAGACCATTATGCTCCCTTCTCCCACCCCCTGCTTGGGAAATGCCAATGAGTCGCACTGAGTGTGTTTCCTTGGATAATCTTGCTTTTGTCGGAAAAGTTTAGCACCAGCCATCCATTACGTGACTGCAGCCAGTAAATTCATTATGGGGCTGTGCCTTTATCTGTTTGTCTTCATTGTGGCTGCTGCTTGTTCCACCTGATTTTAGGTTTCAGCAGCAACATGGAGTGTATTTATCACTTTGCCCTTTGAAGCGTAACTGCTTGAATAAACTCACCTATTTGGCAGTGTCTTTCAGGCCCTGATACGCTGCTTTATTCTGATAAATGATTTTAAATCTACTTTGAGCTGCTGGAAGAAGGGAAATCACTTGCTGTTTAAAAACGTTATTGCTAAAGGTGAAGATACTTGGTTATGAGGTGACGGCAGTTACAGGCATGGTGGAGTCTTCTGCCAGGCTTGGCAGGACCTTAAGGGTTCCAGGCTGCAGATCTGGGGCTAAAAATGCTCCTCAATCTATTGCTACCAGAGTAGTCTGCAGCAAATCTGTTCACCAGGGTAAGAATGAGCTGCCAGACTGCTGCATGCACATCCATGTGTTTCTTTCCATTTGGAAGCAGTTTGCTAATGCTGTACATGTCCTTGGCTCTCCATCTAGTACTGAGCTGACCTTCAGATGCCTTCTGGGAAGCCATGACTGCCAGAATGGGCAACTGGAATACAGTGTTATCTGCTGCCTATGCTGTAGGTCGCCCAAGCATCCCATGCTCTCGGGCAGACAAGTCTTACTGATGGGATTGCTCTTTGTACCAGGATAAAGTGGGATCATCATGACTTTTGTCACTCTCCTTCTCTTTCCTCCTTCCAGCCCCTGCAGAGTTTGTGCAGCATCCTCAGTCCATTTCCAGGCCCGTGGGGACTACTGCCATCTTCACGTGCGTGGCCCAAGGGGAGCCCCCACCCCAGATCACTTGGCTGAGGAACGGGCAGATCCTGGAGACCAGTGACCACATTAAGCTGAAGAATAACAACAGGTAAGTCCTGCAGTGTGGGGTGAAGGGCAGTGTGAGATGTGCAGCTGGGTGTACCATTCCCTAGCATCAAACTGGAGTTACCATGCGTGGAGGACTGACATCACCTACCTGATGGTCCAGAAGTAGCTGTCGCTGCAGGTCTAATTGTTGGGTAAAGAGCCAGTTAGCTCACGCAGGCTTCAGCTCTTGTTCAGGCAGTGGATTCAAGGTGTATGTGTGCAGTGGTTCATTTTGAAGTGATCAGTGAAGGCTGGCAGAGAGCAGTGGGGTGTGCAGCACGTCCTGGTGAGGTGTGCAAGCCCTGCTTTCAGTGTGGACCTATTGTGCTTGAGGCTGAGATGGGCATGAATGATTCAGAGAGACTGCGCCCTTGCTGCTTGAGTGCCTTGAAAGGGAGTGCTTTAGAGCCAGTTAGGCTTCAGCAGGTGAGGTGGGCTGCTGTCACACATCCCTCAGACTGATGCAATGCTCCTTCACCCTGCTTTTGAGGAAGGCTACATTAGAAGATGTTATTTTGAACCATCTGGACTCCAGGGAAAAGGGGAGCAGGAGAGTTGTTGACTTTCTGTGTTACCAAAGAGCTAATGTGAAGGTGGTAATGTTCAGAATCAGGTATGTGGAGTCAACTTGGGCTTTGATACACTAAACCACTGCTTCAGTCCTACTGGATGCATTTTGTAGGCTTATGTTTCAGTGCTTTGTGCCTTATTGTGCCAGGAAAGCAGCGTTAGACTTTGATGACGCAGGAGCTCAGTAAAGGTGTCCTGGTCACTTTCTGGGTATTCCTGGAAGGACCAATTGTTGTCCCTGGAGTTGGCAGGGACCACACTTACTCCACAGTGGAGGAAACACGCTTTAACCCCTGACCATTGACCTGCCTGGGCATGCAAATGTAAATGCATTTGAACTAATACTTGCGTGGAAGCTGACTTTCACTAAACTTCAGCCTTTTATCTCACCAGGGGAGAGTGTTTTCTCTGAGTGCTAAATAACTGCATTTTGGTGTGAAGGGAGGGGGATGTTTGTACTGAGGAACGGATGCGGTGGCATGCACTTAGTGTGAAAATTGCAACTTGATGGCATAGTTTCTATGGAAATAGCGTGGAACAATATCCTGAATAATAGTAGCACCGGTGTTGTAAAGCTAAATTATTGGTAGAGATTTGTGCTCTGTGGCATCATTTATAGATAGCAGCTATGTGTATTAACTAATGTGTCTCAGGAATGCAACTACCCAGCCTTGCTGGAGGGTCTGGACCTTCAGTTTAGACTGTTGGGGAATGCTCCACAGGCACCATGGCTTGTTCCTGAAGGAGCAACAGTTCAAGTCTAGGAACTGTTCCAAGTTCCGATGTAATATGGCTTTTTGGTTTGAGGTTTAAGGCTTGTTTAAAGTTTTCCTGTGTGAAGGATGGGAGGTTGTGTTGCAAGGATAAAGTGTGAGTTGTAATAAAATCTTCTTGATCAGTGCGGCTTTTCTCCAAGCTGGAAAGTTGTAGAGCTTCAGGAAGCTTAGTGTGTGGACGTACAGATGCCATACAATCCAGGCTAGTTCCTTGCATGATGTGCTCTGCAATATGAGCAGAGCAGAAATGGAAGAAGGGATATTAATCCATGTCCTTTTATTGACTGGAAAACAGAGTCAGAAGTGTCCAAAAACTCTACAAGGAGTTGTTAAATCCATGCATTCACGCTGAATTCAGCTCTGTCTCACCCATGTATCTTGTGTTGCCTGTGAAACCATTCCTCCCCACTGTTTGAGTAAGGTAAATGTGGGTCTTTAGTCATGGTGATGTCCTCTGGCCATGTCCCTGTGCCTGGAGCTACACATGCATATGAACTGGGGCTTGGTAAACATCGTTGTGATCGTTTTCTGATGGGAATCATTTAACACAATCCCATGTCAGCCTTTCCTACTGCCAGCTCAATGATCACATTACACTGCATCTGGCAAGAGGCTGAGGGAGCTCAACCACTCGCTGGTGCTCAGCTGACACGTGGCATCTTCTCAAACTGTAATAACCCGATTGTAAAGCTGAGCCCTGAGGCCATCGTACTCAACAATGTTGAACTTTTGGCTTCTTCTGCACTAGTCTTGGTCTACTCTGACCCCCAGCTTCAGGCAAGTGGCCATGCCTGGTGGTTTCCAATGCTGTCAGCCTGGAAGATGGCCTCACTGGCACAGCAGGGCTGGGTGCTCCTGGAATTGGGGGCAACAGATCGAAGACTGGGGTGTTCTTCAGAGCTTCTTCAAGTTGTCCTTTGTTTTCTTCTCATGGGCATGACTGAGTGCTGCAACCCACTTAGTTCTGGGCAGAATCAGTTTGTGATTATGCCTCGGATTTATCAGTCTGTTGCACTTGGGAAATATTTGTCTGTATAAAGATGGATCTCCAACCTGCTGGTAATGAAGCCACTAAACTGCACTGCGAGCTTTTGAATTAGATTACATGGTTTCCTATGAAATTCATTTGGATTAAAACTCTGCTTAATATGGCAATAAAGGTCTGAATGCCCCCAAAGGGATTTTTAGAGAAAAAAAAAGAGTAAATCATCCCAAATCATAGCATGTGCTAATTGTCTGCAAAACGCATCCTTATGAGCAACTTTGTCCTTGTAAGTGAAGCCAGCTGGAAGTGAGGTCCAGACCCGCAGAACATGCTGCATTCAAGATGCTGCTCTGCTCCTGCAAGCTTGAGGCATTGCTCCTGTGGGCAGAAGTGTGTCTGCACAAACCCACAGGGATGATCTGTCCACCAAACTGTTGCTTCCCAAAGTTGTGAAGGGCCCTGTGGCATCTTCATCACCCCGCTCCATCTGTCATATGCGAACCCAAGGAAAGCAAACCTGCAAGGTCAGATGATCATCATCAGTGAGATGGGACAGCATGGATTCACTGCAGATTGGATGTGGCTGCTGGTACAACATCAGACAGTCACTTGCTAAGCAACTTCCAGGCTTTCAGCACGGTGAAATGAGCCTCACAGGCTGTGTCTGACAAACACCTCTTCCCTCACGGTCCCTCAGGTACGAGCTCTCATCACCTGACGTGTTGATGTGTTTCTGGGCACATTAGCATGAAAGATCAGCCTTCTGCTATGCCCTCTCCAGAGGTGATTGTTATGTTTGGAAAATGCCAGCTGTGTGGGAACAAAATAGCCAATCGATGATTAGCAAAAATCAAAAGCAGTTCTGGGATGGCGGATAATTGTTAATGAAAAATGCATGAAGGCTCCGGCGTAGGGAATTGTGGGGTTTTCCATTAAAAGCTGTGAATAAAAATCACTGAAGGAGCTGATGCTGGGGCTGCCTTGTTGTACCGTCCCTCGGCTGGGGATGGAGCTGAGTGCTGTCAGGGTGATGCTGCCCTGAGCTATGCTCTCGGATGGAGAAGCTGATGGAGCCGTTTTGACTCTAGTGGAACCCTCTCCAGCAGCCATAGGGTTTGTTCCTCTCTGTTCATCAGAGATGTCATTTTGCTTGTACTCCTGGGGTGATGTGTGCCAATCATGATGCAAATGCCCCAGAGGTGTAATGGGCATTTCCATTAAAATTCCCACCTGGCATCACCATTGCATCCCCAAAGCTGTGCCGTATCACTACAGGAGGAAGAGGAAAGGGATATTTTTGTGTAAAATCAAGCTTTCTAGGTTCCAAAATTTACAAGGAAGCATGAAATATTACCTGAATTACTGCTCTGAAAGGTTTATTGCTTTACTTCCTTTGACCCAACCAGGTTCAGGAGGGTAATTTTCAGCCTAGAAGTATATCACGCTATGGGGTGGATATTGCCGTAATAGCAAGGAACAAAGGCCAACATCTTCAGAGAAGGCAGGCTCTAAATATTGATTTTCCAAGGAGATTTTATTTACAAAATGGTAATTAAAGGACATCATTTACTCCAATGGAAAAAGGCTTCATTAGGACCTGGTCTCAGGTAGCATTTGCTCTTCTCTGTGACCTTCCTTTATGAACTGTCTCCTTTTTGAGTTCTTCCTCACTGGTTTGCACTTGTTTCAGTGCTCTGGGAAGCACCTACTTGAAGTGCTGCACAGCCCTTTTGGTACCGAACCCAGGGAAACCAGAGCCTGTCATTCACAAGGTGGCTTTTTGCTGTAAACCCCATGTTTTAGCAGGGTGTGGAGAGATGTAGATGGGTTTGGACATCCCTTCATGGTGCACACACCCCGCACACTCTTGAATTTGCAGGGATTTGAACACCTTAAGGCAGGACAGGCGAGCATGCTGGTTATTCATGCAAGGAGTTTGAAGGCCATTGGTGATTATGGGAAGGGTACTGTGTAGCAAATCATATTTCAGTTCCCAGAAGCATGACAAATAAGTGTGTGGAAGACTGGGATGTGAAGCAGCTGCTCCTGATTTAAGAGTAATTTATGGGTTTCACTTTGTTTGGGAGACACGTGGAAATGGCCTTGCAAGGAGGGTCTCTGCATGAGCACACAAAGCCCTGCCAAACAGCAGAGCAGCGGCATGATCCCAGCTTCCCAGCACTGAGCAGGGATCCCGCGCTGGGATCATGCAGCTGGATCCCACACAAGGGATCTGCAGCGGCCCTGCGGCAGCCGGTGGTAACGGGCATCAGTCTCTTCTCATGTGGCTGTGGTTATTTTGCTTCCAAGGTGCCTGTGTGATTTCTCTCTGTGTGCTGCTCCACTGAGCTGCTCTTCAAGTGAACCACCAGTACTTGGCATGCAGTTGGACTGTGGAGCTGAGCCAGCTCCTGCTTGCCCTCAGTGCAGTGCCTGAGCAGTGGTGAGTTCCCAGGAGGAACACAGCACACGTGTCATGTCAGGACAGTGCAAACCCAGGTGTCATGAAGCCAGCAAAGAAGAGTGGGTGTTTCAGGATGAAATGGTGCCACTGCTGTGCCTTCTGTAGCAAAAGTGATGCCATTTACAACATCCCATTGATAAAAGACATGCTGTAAAGGCAAATCCCCAGCCTGCTGGACTCTGTCCCCTCCCTGGGATGTGGGAAGTAGCAGCATCTCTAACCAGATTGCAGGCTGAGAGTCCGCCAGCCTTTCATCCCTATGGCCCCACTGGAACCAGTAACACCCCTCACCTGCTTTGGTGAGTCTGTAACTGCAGAATCAGGCTGGGTCCTGGCAGTTCATTTGGCAGAGCGTGACACAGCATAGCCCATAACAAATGGAGGCAGAGCAGGGCACGGGGATGGGGCACCTGAGTGTGGTGCTGGTGGGTTTTGGTAGCTGCTGGCACTTAGGATGCTCTCCCTGCTAGCCACAGCCTGCTCTCTGCATTAATTTCATCACACTCCCGCTTTTGTGTGCCCGTGCACACGCATGCTGATATCCTTCCAGATGGGCCCCTCTTCTTTGTGCTGCTGAATCGATGAAGAGGCTTCCTTCAGTTCTCAGGCTTTTTCAGAGGAGCCTTTGGAAAGCTGATCTCCGGTCACCGGCCTGGACCCCTGACCCGAGCCAGATCAGTCATCCTGCTTGCCTATGAGCTGGGAAGACAGCTTGGGAATACCACAGCTTTCGAGCAGCGGAGGCCTCTCAGCTCAGCCTGGTGTGAATCAACAGCAGCTCCTCTCCCCACTTCCATCAGTGCCTGTCAGGGCATTGTGCAGGGATGTGATGGAGCCCTCGGCTCACGGAGCGGCTCTGGTGACCAGCAGAACCCCTTCTGGCATCTCGCCTCGCCTGACGTGCTCATGGCGCTGCCAGGCTGACACTTGGGGAAAGTTTTCCAAGAGCAGATGTCCCAAAGCGACAGATCTTTTTCCCTTGTTGATGGAAAGAAATAAAAGGACACCGCATATTTCAGATGGTTGATGCGCAGAGACGCCCGCGCCTCCTCGCACAGCAACCGCGTGTTTGCCTTTTGTTTGAGCTTCCTTAAAAAAGGAAGACAAAAAGCAGCAAAACCTGGGAAAGCTGCTGGGCCAATCGCTGCGCTGCATCCCGGGGGAGATGCAGTGGGTGAAGGCAGGAAGGATTTGTCAGTGGTTAAGATGGAAATGGATGCACAGCAGAGCTATCAGCTGGGAGGATGCTGGGGTTCATGTAACTCTCTGCCAGCTCCTGCCCTCCTCATCACAGCCACCAGTGTGCTTCAGAGCTCGTGTGGGGCTCGCAGGGAGCTCGGCAGCCTCCTTTAGAGGTCTGCCTGTGGGTGTTAGAGGCACTGACAGAGAAAACCCTTGCTCTCATTCCTCTGGGGTTTAGGTGCTGGGTATTCTGCTCACCAACTTCTCCATGCTTGGTTTTCCCTAATTATCCAGGCATAGCCAAAAATCCAGTTGTTTTATTGCCCCACTGCCTGCGCATCATTCCAGGCAACAAGGACCCCAGGTAGTGGATGGCTGAGGCTCTTATTGTGCAGCACGGCCAAACACAGCCGTGTAAATCTCAATGAGAATTAACTTCTGAAAGCCCGAGGCAAGTTCCCAGCTTCTGCCATGGCCTCTTTGTGGAAACGTGGTTTATGTATTGCATCTCCTGACTCACTGTCCATGACAGTGTTGCCGGTCACGCTGGGACCTCTGCAGAGGGGTAGTTGAGATGGCCGAGGCTCTGCCCAGCTCCAGCTCCCAGTGGCCAAGTGCTGTCCTGCTCCAGGACTGCTGGCATCCAGCACATGATCTGTGTTACATGAGAGGAGCTTTGCTCACCCCACAATCCTCCCAGGACTCTCCTTTGCCCTCAGCATCCTGCTGTTCCCATCAGGCTCCTTGCTTCTCTCCAGCCAGGCTCCCCTCTTCCCTCCTCCCTGTATTTTCCTCTCTCTTTGTAAAGCATATAAATATGCTTGGAAGCAATGGAGCCTGAATACTCCTTGTTGTTCCTGAGCTGCTTTGTGCTTGGAAAGCTGCTCTTGACTTGTGTGCCAGCCCGGCCTGGCTGCTCAGGGTGCCCAGATGCACAACGGCCACGTGGAAATAATCCCTGCATTGACGGGGCAGAAGGAAACGCTGCTGCTCCTTCCACACATCTGCTTTGTGCAGAGCTGCAAGTGCAGCTTTGGGATGGCGTAATCCTGCCTCCTGCCATCTGTCCTCGCAGGAATCAGCCCTTGTTGACACAGCTGAGCCACACATTGGGTCCTTCCTCCCTGTGCACCCTCCCACCTCTACCTTTCTGCTTCCATTTAATCAGATACATTTAGCCCGTGGCTATGAGAGGAGCTTAGGGCTGATTCTCTGAAATCTCCATATCAGCTGAAACCATCACATTTGATATTCCATTTACAATGTTTCCAAGGAAACAAAGGCACAGGACATAAATAGATGACTGTTAAACATTTGCTCACTCACCATGGCCCCGATAATTTGCAAGACAGGAATATGAATGTTAAATCAACAGCAATAATAAATTTTAATACAGGAAGACCAATATTTTGCTGCCATTAGATGCAGCATTCGTTCTGACACACGGGCAGGCAGTGGCAGGTTATTTATCATTTCCTTTTAACATGTACAAGTTTTCATTTACATAAAAGGCAGCTTTGATTAGGACTCCTAAAAAGGCGTGAAGTGCCCCTTGCATCAGCAGGGGAGCTTGGGGTTTACCCATGTGCACTCAAGTCCCAGGGCCTCCTGGAATTCACTGCAGGAGAAGAAAACAGTGGTGTTCTCCCTGTAAGCAAGCAGTGGATGTGGATTAGGTTGGGTTCAGGTCATTTCTTACAGCAAAAATAGCAACCACAAAGCCAACAAGATAGTGCTGCACCATAGAACCATAGAATCGTTAGGGTTGGAAAGGACCTTAAGACCATCCAGTTCCAACCCCCCTGCTATGGGCAGGGACACCTCCCGCTAAACCATGCCACCCAAGGCTATGTCCAACCCGGCCTTGAACACCACCAGGGATGGAGCATTCCCAACTTCCCTGGGCAACCCATTGCAGTGCCTCACCACCCTTACAGGAAAGAATTTCATCCTCAAATCCAATCTAAACTTCCCTGTTTAAGTTTGAACCCGTTACCCCTTGTCCTATCACTACAGTCCCTCATGAAGAGTCCCTCCCCAGGATCCCTATAGGCCCCTCCCTTATATTATTTGCAATAATGAATATCATTGTGCTGCTATATAGCAGTGTCAAAGCTGTCACTTGGGTTTAGGTGATCCCTACTGGACCTTTACTTCAGAAATCCTCCCCAAGGTGCCCTGTTTGTGGAGCATCCTACCAGGACTAGGGGTGTAATAGGCATATTTTATCATAACCTGAGCTGCTGCCTTGGGGTTGGTAGGAACGTCTCCAGTGTCAAAGGCTGCCTTTCCATACCCAGCTCATGGGGAGAGCCCCCACCCCGTGTCTTGGAAGGGAGACACGCTGGGTGTTTATTCATGTGCTTGTGTCTGCTGGATAGTCATAAACTGAACCACCTTGTTCCGAGCTTGGCTCCTGAGGAAGGGCACAAGCCCTGGAGAGAGCAGGGTTTGTACTGAGGGGTCCCTGTTCGTGACCAAACGTTGGTCAGAAAAGCTGGTTTGCATGTTGAATGCCAAGATAGAGCTGATGTGTTGCACCGTTATTTCTGAGTCAATATTTGCTAGTGTTTTAAAGGTATTGGCCAGCACAACACTTGGGCTGGCCCTGAACTTGCTCTGGTTGTACGCAACCATTGCTGGAAGGTCATGCAGTGCAGAAAGGGCCTTCAGTTCATGGGGCCACATGTACGAGAGCTCCGGCTGTCCCTGGACTGATCAAGCCACTAAACCCCCTTCTGGAGCTGATGGAGAGGGGTCACTGGGCTCAGGAATGCACTCCTTTGGGAAGCTGGTACATGGCTGGGTTTCCCCCCTGTAGGGATGTTTTCCACCAGGATAGCCAGTGCCTGTCTTTATCTTGGAGGCTGAAACCAGCATCTAAGCCTGACGTGGAGGCCCCAAGAGCAGGCTGGAAGAGCCATCCTGATTGCTGCCCTGAGGTTTTGCAGACAAAACCTGTGATTTGCTTGTAAGCTTTGGCTCTTGGCTTGTGGCAATGGTGTTGCTGGAAATGCAGGAGCAGGAGTTGAGGCTGTAACCCTGCTGGATAAGTCAGCTAATCCCACTGTTACCCTAACACTTCTCTAATGTGCTATAATGCAATTAGAGCATCACCAGAGGGCTTTCTGTCTGTGTCTGATTGGACTTGGCTTAGCAGCCGTGTGGTGCCTGGATGGGCATCACTGGTGTGTACTGGAATCAAGCCAGCTAAAGCTGGTTTGGATATACGGATGCGGTTGCCACAGAAAATCTCTGCAGACTGGCTGGGATCTTCCTGAATTTGGGAAGGCTTCAGATCCTGCCATTCCCCATCCCACCCTGTGTCCCTATCTGGCTGCACTTCAACCGCAGTCTCTTGCAGTTGAGACAGCCTTTCTAATCACGGGATCTAGGGAATGCTGCAGCCACTTCCTGGGCTTTTCATCCCCCAAAATGTGCACAGCTTTCTGAAAGCTTTCTGTGGAAACAGGCATGTGGGGTGCCCTGCCATCAGAGCCAGGGTGGATGGCCATGGCGTGGCTGAAGGGAGAGACGCCCACTGCAGTGCACCCAGTGAGATGCTTTCCCTCTCGTGTCCCCATGCAGCACTCTCTCCATCTATGGGATCAACCAGGCGGATGAAGCCATCTACCAGTGCATCGCCGAGAACAGCGCCGGCTCCACGCAAGCCAGTGCTCGCCTCACGGTGCTGTGGGCAGATGGGCTGCCTGGTCCTCCTCAGAGTGTGAAGGCTGAGACTGTCTCTGCCACCACCATCCAAGTGTCCTGGACAGAACCTCTGCAGAACACCAAGGAGATCATCGGCTACGTGCTGCACATTCGGAAAGCTGCAGGTACAGTGCGCTGCCCACTGCACAGAGCATCCTCTAGGTAAAGCAGGTCTGCACTGCTGTGGACAGTACTGCAACCGTGTTCTCCATCACCTCCCTGCTTCTGTAAGACATTGACAAGGCAGTTATGCTGCTGTAAATACCAAAAGGCTGGGAAGGATGAGGCTGCACGGTCAAGTCTTGCTGCCCACTTAGGTCTCTGGCAAAGTGCATTGAAGTGTAAGCATAAAATTATATGGGCAGATATGTAACCACCTTAGAGACCAAAACTACAGCTTCCAACATCTATTTAGCCTCTTTACCTCTTGCAAAGCCTAATGCTGCTCTGTTCTTTCTTTCTTTGCTCTTCAGATCCTGTAGAGATGGAGTATCAAGAAGCTGTTAGCAAGAGCACCTTCCAGCAGCTAGTGACTGATTTAGAGCCCTCAACCAGCTATAGCTTTTATATAAAGGCTTACACTTCCCGAGGTGCCAGCAAAGCCTCAGAAGTCACAGTGGTGAGCACCCTGGGAGAAGGTAAGGAACGCTTTGCACTTGGACCATCAGATGCTGAAAGTGGCTGTGCGTAGAGCAGCACCAGTCACCCCAGAGAGCTTTGGCACATAGCCTGTGGTGTTGCTGCTCCTTGTTCCTGCTCCTGCTCACACTCCGGGGTATTGTGGAAAGCTCACTTGTATCGTTACACCGGGGTTGACTGTGTTGCCTCTCACTGCTGATGTTGTATCAGGGGGTGAGTGCCTGCCTGGTCTTGTGCATTGCAGCTGCTCTGGGCTTTTCCTAAACTGCTTGCTCAATGCAGATTTCCTGCTCAAGCAGCATCTCAGCGTCCTCCGGCAGCTCTGGTACTCAGCTCTTACTTGAAAAGTACCACAGTTCTTTAAACTTGGAAGTCTTTTCTGCTCTGCCTTGGAGAAATCACACCAGAGGCGAGCTGTCCTCACCTTCAAATCCTTGCCTTGGACCTGCCTTCCATTTCAATGGGAAGTTAGGGTGATCTCCAAGGTTTTTACCCTGACTTGGCCTCCCAGACATGGCTTCCAGTTAGCTTCCCCTGCACGAAAGCAGGACTCTTGCACAGAAGCCACAGCCCCAGTGTGATCTCTTAGCTGGCATTTTGGGAACATCTTCCTAGAGACTCATGTACATCTCCAGCACCTCTGGATCCTGCTTTGTCTCACATATGGAAACTAATTTCTTAGGAGCATTGCATCATTCTCACACTCAGTAGTTATGAATTTGCAGCAGAGAGGGCCTTGGGTGTGAGGATGTTACTTTGGATCGCATGAAGGAGTGTGTTAACATCCACGTGGAAGATCCAGTTCTCATTCCATTTTCAGCCCTTGCAGATGTTCACTGCGGTTACTACTAGCATATAAGGTACACCACCAATAAATCCTCACCCTACTGGGTTGTTCCCTGCAGGTTTGTTTTCCTTGGTTCACCACAGGGAATCAGTCACCCTTGAAGTTTGTTTTTCCTGCCAATTTAGAGGCAGAAGGATGGACCAAGGTAAAACTTGAAACTCCTTGACCCGATGCTCTGAGTTCAGCTACCGGAGCTACAAAGCAGCCATGCTTCATAGAGCTTGGCGTTTCTGCAGAAGTCTGGGTCAAGTGAGAGAAGACTTTCTGTCATTACTCCCTTCAGTCCCCACAGGGATAGTCAGGTATCTGATAATGGGATCATAAATTTCCTGGCTTTCTGAAGTTTCAAGGCAGCGCTGTCCTGCTCTGCTCTCCTTGTCCTGTGTAACAAAGCTTCAGCAATAAGTTCTGGATGGACAAGCTGGCTTGGTTAAGGTCATTCAACGCCAGCTTTCATTTGCCTTGTAGGAAGATAGAAAGGGATTCAAAAGCCCAGTTCTTGCTTGATTTGTTTGCTTTGCTTCACTTGGGTACCTGTTGCCTTCTGCTCAGAGAGGAGGGAGCAGGTCAGAGAGCCAGGATCCAGTGCCTTTTGTCACATATTGGGGTTTCTTTAGATTTACCTCTTCTTCACCCTGTGCCTCCCTGAGGTGCACTGGAGAGCTGTGATTCCCCAGAGCCCGGGGAGCCCCTGGACCTGTCTAACAGCCTTGGGAAGGGATGGGATTTCCCTGACACGCCATGTCTCAGTGTTGTCATCCCATCTCCGAGATGTCCAGAGGTGTGCAGGATCCCCTGTGTCACCCCGCTGCCGTGTCCTGCCTTGGGTGGAAAGCGCTTGTCAGAGTGGCCAGCAGAGATGCTACCAGCTGCAGACTGGTCTGCTACAGTGGTGTTGTCTGGGGTAGGACTACGGTGAAGGCACTGAGGAGCAGGGGCTGCTTTTGAGTCAAGGAGGTCAGCTTTTCATGGCCAGGACTATGCTGAGAGTGCACTTGGCTGAAGCCTCCGATGCTTTCTAGAAACACCATGCTGCTTCCTTTGTGCCAGTGATGGAAAGGAGAAGGGAAGATGCTGTAGAGAAAGTACCCAGCTGAACCTTGTCCTCCATGAACCTCTCTCACTAGGAAGTCCTTCCGTCTTCTCCCTGTTGTTCCCCTTTATGCCGTTTGACAAATGCTGTGGTATTTGAATCTCAAACCCTCTCCTCTTCATTAAGCAGCACACACTCCTTGCTCTTATCTTTTAATGCTTTTTAGGGTTTTCTCCAGGACTTTTTGACATTTCTCTAGGGTGAAGACTGTTCCTTTAGTCATCTTCGGCTAAAGACGCCTTCAAGAAGTTGAAATGACCTGGGGAAAATTCCAAACAGCACAGAAGAGGAAAACAAGTATCCCAGCCCTTAGCATGAGGGAGATGCCTCTCTTATAGTACATCCATATTATGTCTTATATATACTTCTGTGAAGCACCTATACACTGCTGTGTGTACATATATTTATACACACACAGATATACTCCACCTGTATACACTTATTTGTGTAATAACCTTATAAAGAGCACATGCATTCTGCGAGTGCATACGTATAGTCAATATTATACATCTATATATAATCAAAGTTTGAATAAATACTATATATTCCGTACTTTGAAGGAGAGAGATTCTTGTGGTTTTTATTAAATGTAAGGCTCTGCAACCATAAAATAAAGCCAACTCTGCGCAAATCGGGATGGCCCTCATCAGTGTTTCTTTGTCCATGGAATAATGTGATTTCTGTGGCATTTTCACCTGTGGTTTGGAGAAGGATGTTTCAAGCAAGGGTCCAGCTTCTCAGAGGGGGGATCCAGACAGATCCTAATTCTGCCCTAGAAGGAACTGGGACAATTAGAGTATTTGATTGCATTGCAAAACTATGTAACATTGGGAATAACGGAACATTCTGGTATAAATAGAATTTACTCTGTTTTGCACCCATGAATTTCTAAGTACAGCCTCCCATCAACGAAATGCACATCAGAATGAATCCTAGCAAGAAAGAAGTACTTTCCCCCCCCCCATTTTTTTCCCATTGGCAGCACTCAGGCAATGGGATCTCATTAACCTGATCCAGTACCCCTGCTCTTGAGTCCTTCCTCCTGAATCCATATGTAGATGCTCACCAGTCAGCAGTAACTTGGTCCTCTCCCCATGCTTGTTTGGAGGACATCAGGCAAAAGCCCTGCAGCCTGAAGGAGAGCATTTCTTTGGGAAAAAATAGAGCTGCCCATATCCTCTGCTCACCAGGAGCAATGTCTTTCCATCCCCTAGCTCCTTGTGGGAAAGCTTGAGCTCTCAATGCTTGGGAAAAGCCAAACCCTTTTGCTTTTACTGTTAAATTGAGGAAATGCCCTTTTTAGCTCTCATCAGTCTTAGGTTGACACGGTCACATTTCATCTGCTTTTCACCACGGCTCACAAAGTGGCTGTGCTGAACTCTCTGCCAAAGGCTGGGTTTGCACTATTCCTCCTTTGGGGAAAAAAACAAGCCAAACCCCAGCATCAGTCTGACACAGGTCCAGCAACCCTTGTATTTGGAAACTTAGGAGCTTGGAATCATGTGGGATTGGAAAAATAGCCCTACCTGAAAGCCTGGATGCTGCTGGAGGAGCAGGGCTGTTCTGCTGGGTAATTTTGCTGCAGGGTGTAGCTGAGCTCACTGTTTGGTACAGCAGTGCCCAAAATCCCTTCTGGATGAAGGTACCACTGTACCTTTCTGGTGCTTTGCACCTTTTGGATGGTGCCAAAGGTTGATGGGAGCATTTGATCTGGGTGTTTTGTGGAATCATCCTCCTGAGACTCATCTCTGCCTTGGTGTGATCCGTGTGTGAGACAGGGAGGGAGAGGGGAAGGAGAGGTTTGAGGGAAGTGTGGTCCTGTGTGTCCCTGTGCTGCGCAGGGCTCCAGGGCAGGGTTTGGTGCAGAACCAGCTTTGGAAACCTCAGATGCCTCCATCACAAGAAAATTGGCTTTGGTTTGCAAATCTCGGGCTCTCAGCCCAGTCTGATGGGGCAGGATGGGGACGTGGGCAGAGAATGGCCCTGACCCTCTGCTGCAGCACCCCCTGAGAACAAGGGCAGGGTTTTGGGGCACTGACTGGAGCGAAGGCATCCTGATGGACTCAGGCCTCGGTGACACCGGGCAGCAGCAGGGACATCTTCCCAGCTAAACCCCCGTGCGCCCCTAAGGCCAGGTAAGTGCCTGCCTTCCAAAATGGACCAGCCACAGCTGTGCAGGGATCTCAGGCTGCAAAGCTATTTAGGGCTGTCAGTGAACATCCCCTGGCTCTCTCCTAAGTCACAATCACACACCTTCAGTGCACAGAATCACAAACCTGCCAAAAGCTGACAGGAGAGCAAGCTCCCATGCACCATGCAAACCAGTGCATCCCAGCTCCATCCCTTCTGGTTCCTTCCTCCCTGGGGAATTAATCACTCTGAAAGGTCCTCACTACCCTGAGGGCGAGGGCAGAAAAGTGGAATTTGGGAATGCATTGCTGAAGTGGCTGCATTCCTGCCCTGACCGACTGGGCTGAGCATCAGATTGGAACCAGAGTGCAAAAGTAGCCTCTCTGCTTGCTGAACCAAGCAGAGAAAACCCTTGGCGGCTCATACAGCTCCCTGAAGAAATCCAAAGCTGTTAAGCCAGGATCTGGTCTGATCTGATGTTTCTCAGTCTCACCTAGCACATTCCTTGGTGCACTGACCATGGGGAAAGGCTGCTGGGGGATTTCTCACCATGCAAACAATAAGAACACATACAACCCACTGTCTTTCTCTCTCTTTCAGTCCCAGCCATGCCATCCCTCTTTATTAAAGTCATTAATAGCACAGCCGTCCAAGCGACGTGGGAGCCCTCCATCAAACTGGGCCAGCATGAAGGCTTCAAGCTGTATTACCGCAAGGTCCACCTCTCCCAGTACACAGGTCCAGTGCTACTGCCCAGCAACGTAACAGCATACAACATTACCCACCTGGGTGAGTATGGTGACAGCTTGATCCGTGTGCCCTCCCAACCCCGGGATTAGCAGAAGAGAGCTCAGATGTGTTGTGCTGCCACTAAATGAGAGATGCTGCAGCTCTCCCCCAGGGTTTTGGGGTGCTTGCTCAGTAACAGGGCTGTTTGCAGCACCTTAGAATTCCAGACTGGTTTGGGTTGGAAGGAACCTTAAAGCTCATACAACTCCAATCCCCCTGCCATGGGCAGGGACACCTTCCACTGGAGCAGGATGCTCCAAGCCCCTGTGTCCAACCTGGCCTTGAACACTGCCAGGGATGGGGCAGCCACAGCTTCTCTGGGCACCCTATGCCAGTGCCTCAGCACCCTCCTAATAAAGACTCTCAGTCTTTATCAGTTTAAAGCCATTTCCTCTTGTCATGTCACTACATGCCCTTGTCAGAAGTCCCTCTCCAGATTTTTGATAGGCCCCTATAGGTATTTGATAGGATCCCTGGAGAAGCATCCTAGAGATTTTCTGAGAGAAGCATCATATGGGGAGATACCACTAATGATTATGCCTGAAATGCTCTTCTTGTGTCTCCTTGGAACAGACGCCTCGGTGGTGTATGAAGTCAAACTCCTTGCCTATAACCAGCACGGAGATGGAAATTCAACTGTCCGCTTCGTGTCCTTGAGGGAAACTGTGGAGAGGACAGGTGAGAGGGGACACCTTGGCCACCCCTTTTTTTCAACATCACAAATGAGTAAAACGAAGAAAAACCCTGCTGGGCTGGGACTGCCTGGTGCTCACTGATGTAGCTTTTCTGCCCCATGGTTTGCACCATCCCCGTTGCTCCTGATGCCTTTTTTGCTAAGGCAGAGAAGACCAAATGAGCTTGTAACTGCCAGTTTTGTCCCCTAAGCTCGAGCTAGAGGTGAGGCCATGAACATGAACAGATCTCTATGCATCAGCTAAGAGCTGCCGTCCTCGGGTGAGACGTGGGGCGCAGAGCATCTCTTGGAGCTTTGCTGGATATTTTGACCTTCTCTGGCACCAGGAAGGGAGAACACACGGCTTTGGAAAGGAGAAGTGCTGTAGAGCATGAGTGCTGTATTATGTGGCAGAAAAGGGGAAATCTCCAGAGGAAGCCTCTAACCGATCACACCTTTCATATTCATCTATGTGTAAAAACATCCTGCTGCACTTGGAAGCCTTTTAAGCCTTCCAGTGGGAATATCTTCAAGAGACAGTTATTACTCCTCTGTCTGTGTTGGAGTAAATACTAATATTGCTGAGATCTGCCTACGTAGTGCTTTCCATCGGGTATCAGCCCGTTTTGCTGTGGGGGTAACCTCTCACCTCCCACCTCGGACACAGGGCTTGCAGCAATGAACATGGGATTGTTCATTAGTTGTATCTAGTGACAGCAGCCTGGGTAATGGGCTGGCTCTCTGTGGACCTTCCAGTGCTGTGATTGACTTCCTGGGGTGCCAGGAGAGCTGCTCTGTGAGACAGTGCCCTGCATGGGATACCCACCCTGCTCTCCTCTGACCCATACACTGCTGTCAGCTTTATCTGGGCTCCCCAAAAGCTGGAGGAGCAATAGGAAGATAGCACCACTGATGCCCTTTCTCCTCCTTTCTTTTGGCAGTGCTGAATCCCCCGTGCGACTGCATGAAGGACGAGCAGAACAATAAAACCTCCACAACCGGCATCATCATTGGAATCCACATCGGTGTCACATGCATCATATTCTGCATCCTCTTCCTCATGTTTGGGTACAGAGGAAGGTAGGGGCTGCTCGTGCCACTGCTCACGAGGGGTGATGGGTTCCTAATGCCATGTGGGTATCCCCGTGGGGGTCTCACACCCCTGATGTGATGGTGGGCTGTTTCCTATGCACAGTTTAGGATGCACATCCCAGCTCCCATGAATGCTGGGTGCTTCTGCCTCCCTCCCAGGCACACAGATCCAGCGGGCTTCTCTGAGCATACCAAATGAGCACAGTCCCCAACTGAGGGATCTGGTGCTTCCCAGGGGCATCACTATTTCTGCTCTGGCAAGCCATGACCCTCCTTGTGAAGCAGAAGCACTTCAATGGTGAAGGAAATGTGACTTTATAGGAGGGATTTCAGGAGTGAAGGAGCATAGCACAGGGATAAGGCAGACTTGGGCTTGGGGGAAGAAAGATTGGGGAGGGGATGGCACCACTTTGCTCACCATCAGGCTCCATCTCTACTTTTTAGGCTGCTTATGTGCAAAAATGTGCAGGAGCAGCTCTCAACACCGCAGATCCCCAGGAGCCAGCGGAGCACCTCAGGCCTCGTCCTGAATGGGGCTGCTCGCAGGGACAGGGACGACCGGGACTTGAATGGAAAGCAGTTGGATATGAACGAGCTGGAGAGGTTATTCCCAGCATCCCCATCCCAGGAGCAGCAGGATAAGGGAATAACGGTAAGTCCAGCAGGATCAGAGCCCCCCTGGGAAATACAGACACGGCTGCAGCATGTCTAAGTGCGTTGGTGCACCAATCACTGCATTGTCCCTTTTCTCTCTGCAGTCGGCTCCACCAGCCCCCCATGATGAAACCCAGATAACCACACTCCCTCTGGATGAGTTCAGCATCATCGAGGAGCAGCCAGACCCCTTGGGCCATCCCTCTGCTCCAGCTCCTGACCATCCTCCTGCCAATGAAGGGTAGAACTGCCAAGACTCAAAGCCTCTTGTAGGAGTTACCAGAAACCAAACCCGCGGCTGGTGATGTCTTTACAACGAGTTGTCAATCTCAGGTCAATTGAAGATTTCTACGGTCTGATTGTTATTTTTTTGTTTTGCTTTATTTTTATATATATATATAAATATATATATGTATCCAGCCTTTTGGAAACTGAAGTCGATCTTTCGGACCTCCCTCGGGCCTCTCGGTGCCTCCCTGCCGAAGATGGCTTTACCGGGAATGGTCACGATGGATTCTTCCCTGCAGCTGCTAAGTAACAGACTCCTTGGCAGAGTTTGGCATCTCTGACAGACTGGGGATACAACGGAGCCTCCTCATGGCATCCCAGATGTTTTCCCCATCGGCAGCTTTAGGATTACTTTGTGGATCTGTTTTTTATTTCCAGAAGACTGGATTTGGAGAAATCCTTCTGACATGACCCCAAACCTCGAGGCCCGGGAAGGGTCTCTCCATGGATTTGATGGTTTTGTACACTTTCTCTACTTCTCAGGATACTTTTTTTTTGCTGATGGACTCTAAATAATATGAAAGAAAAGGAGAAAATAAGAGTGTGTGTGTCAAAGGATGCCTGCCTGAGGGCTACTGAAAGACTTGGACAGACAACCCGAGTGGACTCAGAACCTACCTCAACCGGAATGAATGTCTTCTGGGAAGCAGAGATGCCTGCGTCTTCCTTCGTGTTCAGAAAACAAGTAGTGTAGCACTTGGTCAGTACAAGCTTGGTCCTACCTCAGCAGTCACGCTCTGTACCTGCCGCCTCAGTGGTGTTCTTGTCGTTGTTCCCATGTAAAGCACTTCCAAACCTTTGAAAGCAATGTTCTACCTCAAGCGTGATAGAAACTCGTGTGTGTATGTGTGTGTGTGTGTGTGTGTGTGTGTGTGTCCTCTCCTCTCCCCCAATTCCTGCCTCTCCCCCCAGCCCCACACGAAGCAAGATGCTTCTCTAGTGTTATGAGCTTTACTTTTAGGGCATGTAGCGGGGCTCTGGTGTGATGTTGTGTGGTGGAGATTTGGATCATGGTTTTGTTACTTTAAAGATTGTTGGGGCCGTCACAGACACGTGGCTCGATGCCCCCCGGTTCACCAGCACTGTTGCTTCGCAGGGCTGATTTGGATGCTGGTGGTGGCTGCCTCGATCCACCCTGGGTGTATTTGGGATGGAGTGGGGTGTACAGAGTGCTCAGATACCAGTGCTGGGGCCAGGGCACCCTCCTGCTCCATCAGCATGCTGCTCTCCAATGCTGATTCCCAGCAGGATGATTTATGGCATGTGCCAGCACAAGCAGCGTAAGACACCCTTGAGATGTGTGAACCTGGGCATCACTATTTCGTCCCTTCAAGAGCATCTATGAGGAAACTGATACAGCACTTCCAAAACCCCTTGAGATGCTCCTGAGCTGCTCCCAGCTCCTTCGGTGTATTTCCAGCTAGCAGGAGATCATCCAGAGAATAAACAGAGCCGAAAATGGCTCATTTCCCTGGGAGGGATGTGGCCAGGAGGGATTCTGGATGCTTGGAGCTGCCAACAGCTGCCCCTTCCCCATGCCTAGGGTGGGCAGAGGAGCTCCTGACACCAAAGAGAGAGTTTGTGCATGACCCACACCACCTCCAGGGACCCACCACAGCCCTGCCATGGTGGGGTTTGAGTTGTCCTGGCATGGTGCAGCCTTGTGAACCTGGTGTCATCCATGGGGTGCGATGGGGTCACGCACAAGGGACAGGGACCTTGGGCAGCTCTTTCCCCACCTCGTGGGTTGGTTAAAACCAGGCGAACGTGAAGGTTTGAACTCTTTGCGTAGGTGGTGGCAAATCAGATGTCGCCCTGTTTGCAAGGACAAGTGAAAGAAATCAGGAAAGAAAATGAGTTTAAGTTTCAAAGAAAAGTAATAATTGTATTTTTTTAAATGGTACCCATGGGAGAGTCCCTTGTGTCAGAAACATCCCTCATCTCCTTCCCATTTGGCAATGGGATGCTACTTATAACTGTGTAAATAATACAGTATACAGGACCATAAAGCAAACATCTCTTCCCCCATGCTGTGTCCTGGTGCTGGACTGGGTTAGCTGTGAGCAGGACTCTGTCCTTCCAGAGCAAAGCACCCAGCTTGGCCCAAGCAGATGTTAATGGCATTGACCTCAAGAGCAAGAAACATTTGAGGTTTGGTGTTCGTAGCCCTCTGCCATCAAAATTCCTCCTCCTGTAGACATCATGCAGGTCGGAATAAATGTAAAGGGTTAAATTTATGCATTAAACCCCAAATAGCCTCTCCCCAGCCCACCAAAGAGGTGAAATGGACATTAAACTCATTCCTGTTCACCCCTACTGTGAGGAGATGCTCCTTTCCCCATGCTGCTGGACCTGGAGATGTGGTGGGAAGGGACCACAGAGTGACAGCATTGGTGGCACCATGCGAGACCAATAGCACAGCCCATCCCATGGTGGGAACTGGAGGATGACGGGACTTGGAAAGGGCAGAAGGGAGGGGGAGATGCCAAACAGCTTGAGTTATAACCTCGTATCAAAGAAAACTCAATCTCTCCCTGCCATCCCGCTCCAGCCCAGCTTTTCTTTATGTTGTTTTACTTTGTGTGTGTATCGCTGACGTTCACGTTGAATTAAGTCCTGTTGCCAAAGTGAACACAGAATTTAGACTAGCTTTCAGCTCAGACTTCCTGGAGCTGTGAACATGCTATTAATTTAATATCATATCATTGTGATATTGTAATAGTAACAAGTATTTGTCACTACTTCCTTTTATTAAAGGGAAATTCTGTGCCATTTGACTAGTTGAAAGACAATAGTATGTCAAGAATAGAGCTTTTTCCTTTTGGTTTAATTATGCAGAAATGTGATGGTTTAAACCAATGCAGATTATGTGTTGGTTTGAGATGGTGGAAGATGGATGTAAATCTTTAAAGACTATTTTTTAGATGTTTAGCTTTTCCTCTTGTTTGGGGTTTCTTTTCCGCTCTTGTCAATCTATACCATTGGGACCTATTGCTGATGGTTGTAGCAGGTCAGCCCCTGAAGGGATGAGGCTGAAGTCTGGAGATCCAGCAGGACAGTGTGGCCTTCCATGGATTTTCCAAGCCTCCCAAGTCCACAAAACTGGGCAAAATGCCCTCAAAATGGCACGTTCTGGATTTATGCTGTGATTACCTCTAGCTGCCACTTAGCTGGAGAAGCAACACGTTAACAGTGCCTCTTGCCATTCATCAATGCCTGAGCCAGGCCAGAGGCAAAGCTGTGCCAACCAAAACCTTGGGAAAACACCACCTGGAATACATCTGGCCTTTACCCTGTAAAACAAGAAGGAAAAAAAAAACAAAGATAGCTTCTGTTTGGTTTCAGCTTCAAGTCTGTCCTTGGTTCAGCCAAACTGCTGCCCTGTGTTTGAGGGAAACCACAGGATTGTGAGTCTGTGCTTCAGACACAGTTGTACTTGGGTAGATGTGTTGTACTTGGGTAGATGTGTTGTACTTGGGTAGGTGTGTTGTACTTGGGTACGCATGTACTTGAGTGGACATGTTGTACTTGGGTAAACAGCTGTACTTGGGTAGACACATTCTTGGACAGACGTAGGGCTGCATGTCCCCATGTGCTGCCGGGGGTTTGGATGTTATTTCGTAGGTGTTAAAAATGTCCTTCCCAGGTCTTCCATGAGCACGTACCGTTTTCATGGAATCAGAGGCTTCTTCGAAGGAATCCCCTTTGGGATTTGGCCAGGCTGTTGGTTGAACAGCAGCATTGCTGCTGTCCTGTGCCACTGGCCTTCTAAGCCTTGAGGCAAAGCTTTGCTGCATCCATGGCACAAAGGGGTCTGGGCATCATTTTATGTACCGGGACAAAGGGTTGAACTAGCCAGGCTGTCACCTCAAACATTGAAGCAACAACTTGCCAGATTCCTTATTTCTTTCTCCTTTTTATTTTCCCTTCTTTTAATGGGAGGAATTGAGTTTTATCCAGAGAGAAAACCCACTGGATAACAGGCAGATGTTTGACCAGTGCAAGCCACTGGCAACTGCCTTAGGTTTGGGTAGGAATCTCATCCTCTACTATTTTTCCAAGCAAATAATTCCACTAAATGAACCCATTGCCTGTTCAGGGCAGATCCAAACAAAGCCTCTCACTTTCCTGGCTTATAGCAAAAACTTCCAGCTGAAATTACAGCGAGGAACAAAGCATCCAAAAAACTCATCTCTTTCTTATTTTTGTTTTCTTTTTGGTAACCCATAATGGGCACATCCTATTCTTGGAGCTCTCAAGTTTACCAGAGATGGCTGCTACCTCAGGGATAGTATCCACATTGTCTTTAGTTGACCAGGGAATAGTTTGATGCTGTGACAGGGTATCTTCCTGCCGTTGGATTCAGGTATTTCTTTGTCTGCCGTTACCTTTCTTCTTCCTTGTTCTGTAAAGATGGTGATGTGTTGAAGTGCTGGACCAGTTTGGGAATTTATAAAGCTTCCACCCAAAAATTATACCAAGGGACTGTACATTTTGAGTTGGCAATGTAAGAGGAGTGTTGCTGCTTCTGCATGGTGAAGGGAAGGTTTTTGCTGCCCATGGGGCTGTACCTGCAGTATTATCGTCCCACAGCATCTAAAGGCCTGAGCCCTTTCTGAGCTGATTAACAGCACTGAAGCCTGGGAGGGTCTCTTAAAGGAAATTAAAAGCTTATGAAAACAAATAGCAGCGATGTGGAGGGAACTACTTAGTTACTGCATCTGTACAAACAGTGTTTGGAAACCTATCCCTCCCTGCGCTGCACCGGTGGAGGTGGATTAAAGTTCCCTTCTAGCAACGTGATGCCTGCTCATTTACTTCCCTCACCCAAATGAAAAGGGAAAGGAAAAGGAAGGTGTTAGTTTAAACCTCTAATTTAAGGCTACAGGGCTGGGGCTTCTGGCAGGGAAGTGGTTCCATGTCAGCCCCAGCTCCTGGTGCAGGGCCATGGCTCCAGAACCCTCCATAATGCTGGAAATCAGTGAAGCGGCTCCAAGTTGCCTCCGGGAGCAGAGTCTGAGCCTCAGCATCGTGTAACAAGAAGGGATAGGGCCGGTGCAAAGCCCAACGAGTCAGGGAAAAGCCTGATTTCACGGGGCTTTGGATCAGGGTCTTACTTACAAAGCAAAGAGGGATTTTTACCTTGATCGAGTTTCCATCGTTTAAACTTGCAATATCTTTACATCTGTAATAATGTGATCATAAAGATGGTGCTAAACCTTTGTCCCAACCCTCTTCGGGAATCAGCAGTTCAGAGTACTATTAAAAACCCAAATTGCAAAGCACTTTTCTACTGTTCATTTTCTACCTTCCTTCCTTTGAACTGTCTCGATGTTGAAATCCCACTGATCCCATGATTGTTGGCTCTGTATAAAAGAAAAATCACAAACCAAACCCCTTTCTTTTTCTTGTTTTCCTTTTTGTAGTTTGCTCTGATTAGGTTTTAGCCTGTGGCTACTTGTACAAGAGAAATAAAGCTAGAATAAAGGAGCTTGAGTGGCTCGGCCTGAGTGGTGCTTTCTTCGTGCTGCAGCACGTGCCCATCATGCGGAGGGATGAGTCTGGTTCCTCTTAAAGAGCAGCTTCTAAACGCAGTTGTTAAGGGCTGAAGAGTGTTTATTTTGCTGCTCTGCTCCTGAACCTCAGACCAAGCCATGAGCAGAGGCAGGATGGAGTCCTCCAAGGCCCCAGGATGACGCCTCGTGCTTGGAGGTGCAATCAGTTTCCAGTTAATCCTGGCTTTCAGCTGTTGCTGCTGTCAGCTTTTCCCACTGCTGCGAATAGGGCATCACTTTACCTGGTGGCTCTTTGCAGAAACCCCAGTTTAAAGCTGTGCTTGGGCCCTTTGCAGCCCAGCTGCAACCTGCTCTGCGATGGCTGAGGTGGGATGGCCATTCCCACCTTTAAGCTCCCCTAAAGATGCACAGGGGTTTGACGCCATGTGGGATGCAGAGGCAATCAGCTGCTGGTGAAGTAATCAACTTGGAAGAGCAGACCGGTGTGTGGGACTCCTTGGGAAGGAGCTGGCGTCTCCCTGGTGTCAATGCAAAGCAGAGCCTAGCCCCAGCAGCTCCCGGACAGGTTGGTTTGGGAAAACACCCGTTATAGATGAGTTGTCCGGAGGAACAGCCCCGTCCTCTCTGCTGCTGCTCTCGATGCCAAAGAACAGTCACAGCAAAGGGCTGCGGGGGATAAATGAGTGAGCCCGAGCCCAGCAGCACTTTCTAAAGAGGGTTTCAATAAGCAGGTGAGCTAAGAATCGCTTCAAACAACACCCCGAAGCTCTAGGAACCGCAGCACGGGTTGTCTATATATATACTTCATAATAAATACAAGCATAAAAACTGGCTTTATTTCCCAGTGGCAACACAAGAGGTGAAGAAACAGATCAGAGCTGCTCACTCGGGGGATTTTCATGTAAGTTCAGTGGAATACGGTGCTTCAGATAGCAGCTGAGGAGTTGAGGTATTGTATAAAGCGTGTGGCTTTCATTAAAAAGGACTTTCCCTGCCTTTGTGGCAATAAAAACAAAAGGCTTGACAATATTAATCTGAAGCCTTAGAAACTAAGGAAATAAACCCCCCCAAGTAACACGTTTAAATCACTTTGATTCTGGCTGCTGGAAATACAAAGTGGGCTCAACCCCCCCCCCACCTGAGTGTTCAAAGCCCATCTTTAAGAAAAGAACCCTCCTTTTGACTGTGCCCGTTCACATTGCTGCTGGAAGCAGCTCAGATCCTCAGCCCATCATCAGCATCTTCAGCTCTGGATATACTGAGACAAAACTGAGTTGGGCATTTTCAGCTCCAAACATTGGGTTCGTGCCTCGGAGAAGATGTTACCGCTAATGTCCTAGTTATAACCCTGCCAGCACAGCAGGAATTTATACTATCCCATAAAGCCCTAACTGTCTGAAAGGTCATTGAGCACTAACACCACCCGGGCACCCTCGTTTCGTGTGCTGACACTTTTACAAAGCCAGGTTTAATCCTGGCGCTGCTGCCACAAAGCCCTTATGGGGACCATTTCGGCCTTGAAAAATCACCCCTAAAAATCAGAGCCGGGACATCTTCATCAGCGCAGGCGGCCCTGAAAGCTGCAGTATCCCAAAGCCCGGGTCCTGCCACCCTGACCCACTGCCGGCCTGGACCGGGGTGCCTTTAATCCTTCAATCTGGGTCTCCAGCCTGTTACTCACAGCTCCGTCAGAGTCACCGCCTTGGCTAAATGAGAAGCCTCCTGCTTTCATACAGAACCATCAAACCCTCATTTCACCCAGGAAAGCCATTTCCTTAGTGCTAAAATAGCTAAATTAGTCTTGCTCAGCGTCGTAAAGGAGCTTGTCTTGTTTATTGAGCGATAAATATAAAGGTACAGTAACTAAATTCATCAGTCCCTAAACACAGCCGCTGGGAACGGCCATTTCCACCATCCAATCTATGATTGCATGAATATTTCAGAGTCCCCTTTCCCTTGGGTTCTCGCCTTATCTCTGGAGCCTGGATATTATTTTCTGCTTTTCAGCTTTTTGGATGTATTGGAGGAAATGTCATTATTTGGACCTGGGTGGATTACAGTTGACTTTCCTAAGCCAATTTATATTGGCAAGCTGCTGTTTTTAAAACCCCCTATAAATCACTCCTATGAATTTTAATAATCTAATGTGGTTTCAAACACGCTCCCTTAATACGTGACACACTATTACAGCCGGCAATAGCTCCTCGGGTCACGAACTCCCTCTTACCATCACCTTCAGTGCTGCAGGGAGCCCAGAAATGCCCCAGCACCAATCATGGAAATACCCCCTCCCTTCCCAAGGAGCTCACTGCAGGGATTGGGATTTAACAGTGTGCCCAAAGCACACCTCACCTCACAGCACCCTGTTGTGGTTGATGGTACCAAGCCCCAGATGCCCCTGGAGGCAGCCCTTGATACAGCCCTCATCCCTTTGTGGTGTGTCCGGTACCGGTCACAACACGGTCGCCATCAGCAATAATGCATTTAAGGCCATTGATTAATTAATTTCTTGGTTGGAAAATTTGTTTGGAAGATGAGGAATTTCCTCCCTTCCCTGCCAGGGCCCCATTCCCAAGGCAGAGGCGGGATCCAGGGTGAAATCTGAAGAGGTTCTGGTGCAGAAATCACAGGAGCAGGTTGGATGGGGCTTGGAGCATCCTGCTCTAGTGGAAGATATCCCTGCCCGTGGCAGGGGGCTGGAGCTGGATGATGTTAAGGTCCTTTCCTACCCAAACCAGTCTGGGATTCCATGATTTTCTGATATTTCCCTTAATAAAGACGTAAGTGTCCAGAGCACAGCCCCAAGCTGGGATTCACAGCTCTAAGAGGTCCACAAACTGCCCCATGCCAGAAGATAGGGCCAGGCCTCCTAATCACCTACTGACTTCAGTGCGCTGCATCCCCATCTTGTGCATGTTGCATTCAGTTTCTTCCCATCCCCATTGCAATGACTCCACAGCGCCTGCTGGCTACCAAGGGGTGCCCTTGTGGAGGGATCACCTCCTGGTCAGAAGAAAAAGAGCTAAGATGGATGGGGAGTAAAATTCAGAGCAAAAAGGAGACGTTGGGAGGCCTTCTTCAGTGAGCCAAGTCATGGAGCATCTCCTGCGGTTCCTCTGGAGCAGCAGGTGATGGGGTTTGGTGCAGCGGTGCTGTCCCCACTGGAGGGTGACTTTGCTTGTCCACATTGCCTGGGTTTAGTAGCACAGGTCCAAACCAGAAGAATACACACATCTGAAAGAAAGAGGATCGTTAAGGAAGGGACTAATTGCAAGGAGAGGAAAGTAATGAGCCAGACTTTGCTATTGGCCTTCTGAAGGGCTCCTTAGCAAGGGATGCAGCAGGATGGGGGCAATGGGGTGCAGGGACCTCCCTGAACCTTACTGCTGCCTGTTTGGCTGCAGCCAGCCCCAGAGGAGTCACTGGTTTAACGATCTCAGAAGAGCACATCATAGACCCGGTGTGCGCAGGGAGCTGACGAGCTTTCCAAGGCTTTACCCTGAGATGCTGTCACGTTCATCACTCATCCGTTTCCCCCTGTTTCCCGTAACTTCACCTGCAACAAGACGACGTTCTAAGTGCCTGATTCCCTGAGAATAAATTACAGTCTCATAAATGGTATTTTGCTTCGTTGCTCAATTTGCAAGGGAAATGATGCCAACTGCTTTGTTCACAGGGTTTCACCCAGCACGAACAATTCCATCCTCCACATTAATGTGTTTCTTTTAACCCTCAAGTTATTTTCCTGTCCTGTATCACAGGGTACATGGAAAAGAACACGCCAGCCCAGATGTTTTTGCGTTATCAACTAACCACAAGCATTCACAAGGGCACATGTGCCTATAAACCCCCATATACATCGAGCTAGAGAGGAATAAGTCACACAGAAAGAGATCCACTTCATAAGAGAAAAGGATCCTTTAGATTAGAAGTATTGACGGTTGCCATACTCTGGGTTGGAGCACCCTGAGTGATAACTACATGTGTGATTTAAGATTTGGGGTTGGGAAAGCAGCCCCAGCTTCTCCCAGGGACCCCCAAGTTGCCCCATGGACACCCCTTGGACCAGCAGCCCCATTGAAAACATTGTGGTTTTCACAGCAGCTTTGTCTTTTTATTTTCTTTCACGTGATTAAAAAGGATGAGAAAAAGGAGGAAAGCATCTTCCCAGCTACTCACATATAATGAACAGGGGTTGTCACTGCTGGGGGACACAGGACCCTGCCCAGGGACAGCCGGGTCACTGTGGACACCCTGGATGTGGGGCCACACAGGTCAAGATGTGCCACCATTAGAGCTCATAAATCCTTTCATCAAAGGAAGGAAAAGAGCACCAAAATCCATACATGTGAGATGTTGACTATTGCAACATTTGGTGAGCAGCCTCCAGTTTCTCCCAGGACTTTTTGAACCTGCACTTTTTGGGGAGATCTTGAAAGAAATGACCTTTTGGGGGGAATATTTTGGATGTTATTTGCTGTCCTCTCATGGTATGTGGAAAGATGTGAATTGAAATGCTTCCATCTGGAATGGAAACCTTGTGTTTGAGGTGCTTGTGCTCACCACTGCACCAGGGTCACTTCATGGAGCTTCATCTCCATCCTTTAACCTGAGCCACCGTGCTGGAGGTGGATGGCTCCTGGTTGTCCAGCCATTGATAAACCCTTTAACCTAAACCATTGAGCTCTGACTGTGTGACACACAGAGGCAATAACTGCAATTCCAAGAAAAATATATACAAAACATTTGTTTTCTTTTTCAGATATGAAAATGTGTTGAGATGTTGCTGTGTGATGAGTAATACGTGTCCATGTATCTCCTCTGCTTCTCACCCCTGTCCCCTTGTCCTGCTGGATGAGACCCCAGGCAAGGTTTTCTCTTTTCCCTCTGAAAATGGTCATTTCAAGACAGTCCCAGACCCTCATGGGCTTTCAGTTTCCTCCAGCCCTGAACAAGGATGAATTCCTGACCATAAACCCCATCACAAAGAAGAGTGTTTGGCCAAAGCCAAGAGTCAGCACCAATAAATCAAGGAAAATGAAACATTTCAGCCAAATAAAGCCCAAATCAAAGGGAAAGGGAAAGCAGATTTGTGCAATCCCAGCACAAATCCATCCTGCCCAGCTTCCTGCATGGTAGTGAGCTGACACTGATTTCATCAGACATCAGCGAATCCACACTGAAGCCTTTGGCCCCATCTCCTGGGGATGCTCAGCATCACCAGACCTGTACTGATGTGTAATAAGGAAAACAAGGTGTAAATCTAAATTCAGAAAGAAGTGAGGGTGCTGCTCGCTGCAGGTGCCAGGAGGATGGTACCTGGCTCTGTTTCACCATCACAGGCCTGCTGGCCATGGCCAGGAGATACAGGCTACATGGGGCGGTACTGCTAATGGCTTGAAGCAGCTGCTAATTGCTCCGTGCACTCACTGTAATTACGGAGCTGGATAGGGTGGTAAAATGCTGGCAGAGCATTAACTGCTGCAGGAGGAGAAATCCCAGCCGTGGGTTAATCGACCTAAAGGATCCGTCTCCCACTGCTGAGGATTTTCCATCGCACCAGGAAAACTCCAAGGTTTTCTATGGAAATGTGCTGATTTCGGGAACATTTGATGGGAGGGAGGGGGCTGTTCTCTCTTTGCATTTTGCCTTCAAACCCAGGCTGAGCCATTGCACAGCTCCCTGCCTTTGCCCACAACAGCAGCCTCTAATAAGAAGGTGCCCAATGGAAAGCACTGGGTATCTTTGTAATTAATCAGTTAATGACAACCTCCAGCAGCATCAGCGCCTGCAGCCAAGGGTTGCAGGGTGTAGCATCAAGAGCTGCATTGTGAGTGCAAGAGGGATCTGCTCCAGCCCTTCCTCCTAGTGCAACTCATTTGATTACTCCAATTAAACACATGCTGGTAGGTACTTAGGCTGAGGGATGAGGGGGAACCCCCAGCTCCTACCCATGGCCACAGGCTGCCAGTAAGAGCCTGAGGATGGAGAGGGACAGTGCTGGGAGGTGACAAGGTGTAGGAAGGGTGGTTAGTAATAACCGCCCGCCCGTCGTTAATGGTGCTGTCACTGCACGGATGTGCTCTGCTCATTACAGCCGATGGTGCACGGCAGAGCATGGAGAAGAGGGCAATAATCCCATTCTTTCTCCATGTTTGCACATCATGGGGCTTCACCCTCAAGGAATGGGGAAGGGGATGCAGTGGACCCATCCTGCTGGGACCAGGGGTCTCGGAGCAGCCAAAGGTCCCCAACCTACTGCCTTCTGTCAAGGATCTGGAGCCAAAGGCAAGAGGGATGCTCGTGGCTCCGCGGCTGCTGATCCCTTCTGGAACCTGTGCTGATGATACAGTAAATCCCTGCCTCCAGAGGATCCGTGAGCCACATCCACACTGGGATGCACTGAGGGCAAGGAGGCCCCTAGGGCAAGGAAAAGCATTGAGTAAAGAGATGAACCCTTCTCTCCCACAGTTAGCAGCCACAAGCAGCAGACAGGCATCAAGTGATGGTGAATCAAGGGGGTTGCTAAAATGCCTCTTCTGCAGGGCTTTTCCTTCCCCCTCCCACAGCTCTCCCTGCATCCCTCTGTCCAACAGCATTCCCAAAAGACTAAACACCTTTGGTTTCCATGGCAGCCTGATTTTCAATGAGCATCCTTCAAGTCCTAACCACAGTTTCATAAACACACAGAGGCCACGGGCATCTCCCGGGGGTGAGAGCATCCTTCCCCCCAAACCAGCACCTTCTGCCCATGCTGGTTTCATTTTGGAGAGTTGATGGGAGCCAACGGCCTTTGCTCCCACTGGACCTGCGGGAAGGGGCTGGCTGGGAGCTGCTGCTTGCTCCTGGGAATGGAGTTTGCTTGTGGCCAGGAGAGGGAATTGGGCTTTTTCCTGGGGGAGATGAAATACATAAAGCACTGTTGAGCATCAGGAGGAGGCAGAGGGAGGCTTCCTCTGGAGGAGCTGCCTCTGCTCCAAACCATTGGGCCAGGACAGTGGCACATCCCCACCTGTCCCCTCCCGAGCTGTCCTGGATACAAACCACCTCATTCTGTTTTGTCTGATACCACCCAGTACTTCCCATCTAACACAAGCCCAGCGGATTGCACACTCGTGGTTCACTGTTTCTTTTGGGTTTAACCCCATTCGGTGTCTCTGCTGGGCAGAGGGTGCCCAGAGCTGCTCCATCCCTGGCAGTGTTCAAGGCCAGGTTGGATGGGGCTTGGAGCAGCCTGCTCTAAGTGGAAGTGTCCCTGTCCGTGGCAGGGGTTGGAACTGAATGAGCCTTAAGGTCCCTTCTAACCCATCCACTCTGTGATTCCACACTGAGCAAACAGCGCTTTGCTACCATGGGACCCTTCAAGATCCTCTAAAAGGCTCCAGGTCACGGAGCAGCCTCAGCCCCGGCTTTTCCCAGCCGGAGTGGTAATTGCCATCCAGCCGTGATGTTCCCTTTCGCTGACCCCTTTGAGGTCCCAGCCACCCTCCAGGCTTCGGCAAGAGCAGATATATGGCTGGAGCTCAGGGGGCTCCTGAGCGAAGGTCACACCAGAACAATAGAGCTTTGTTGGAGGCAAAGAGGGAATGAAGCCGCGGTCAGCGCCGGATGCTGCCGCGGGATTTACTGCCCACAGATGGGCTGATGGTGGTGATGAGGCACTGAGCATGGCCCCGGGGCCGCAGGGGATGGGGAGCCGGGGCAGCCTCCCCACAGCTGTGACACTTGGTCTGGGTTTGAACGTGAAGCAGCATCTTTAGCTGCCGCAGAGGGGTCCTCTATGGAGGTCTCAGGTGGGGAAGGAATGGGTCCAACACTTGGCTGGGGCTCCCTGCACAGACTTGTTCCCTTCCCACTGGGATGCCTAAACAGAGAGTTAGATGAGATGAGCCTCAGGGCAGGGTTTGTCCCCAGAGGGGTTTGCTCTTCCTCACCACATCCATGGGGTGAGCCTGGCTGTGTGGATCCCCGTGTTTCAAAGGACCTGGAGCTCAGTTCTCCATCACTGAAAAGAAAGGGGGATGCTGCCCTGCCAAGAACTCATATTTATCAGATCTGTTTATCCCAGAAGTTAGGAAGGAGCCACAGAGATAGCAAAGTGCTCGTTCATGCACCAAGGGGTGGGTGAAAGAGTATCAGAGGATACAGCTGAGATGAAAGGTATTACTTCTTAGATCGCCTGATGCAAGCTAATTTCAGCCCCTTCACTTTCCTGCTCTCAAGCAGACAGACAATTCTTCATTAAGACTCAAAAGCTTCAAGCACCAAAACCCCCTCACCTCATTCCCCCTTGCCTATTGCAGCAATGCCATCTGCGTGTGGCTTCTTACTGGAGGAAAGCTGCTTTTCCTCGTACTTCTGCAAAGCCAGTGCAGTTTACACAGCTGCATTTCAGACCAGCCTTGCTCCACCAGCCCAGGCACAGCACAGGGTACCCCACGCGTGCTTGCAGCAAAGCCCCCAGCCCCTATGGGCCAGGAGAGAAACCATAAGAGCTGCCCGGAGCAGGAACACTTTGGAAGACGGAAACATCATTAAATGAATAACCATAAATTACTTTGCTATATAAACAATATGAACATCACACCTTCCACCTTCAAAAGCCCATGGCGGGCATGGATTCATTAAGAGCCCAGACGTCCAGAGAAGACGGCTCAATGACTTTGGGTTGTGTTTAAACTCAGGGACTTTATTAAACACCAGCAATATATTTATTTTAATGGAGTACAAAGCCTGGATTTGGCCACCCTAAAACACCACTCGGAGTGCAGAGTCTCCGGATAACCCGATCAAACACAGCTAATGTGTGCAATATATCTTGGGTGAATAATATACAGCCACATTTCCTGCTCCATTTACCCAGTTTTAACTACACCTGACCCACTCTTATCCTAATAGAAAACGGCTGCTCTTCTCATTGCCCCATCCTCCACACATGTTGTTCTGATAATGACCAAGCCTAAATCACTTCCCTTTCTCCTGAGTGCTGGGTACCAGCTGTCTGGTGACATTTAACTACAACCACTCCTTTTGCAGGACCTCCAGGTTAGTTCCTGGGGCTCTGGACATCTGTCCCTATGTCCCGTCTCCATCCTGCATCCGGGCAGTGGATCTAAGGCCTTAGGTTCAGCACTGGGACTTGCACTTGGGCCACAACAACCCCATGTAATGCTTCAGGCTTGGGGAAGAGTGGTTGGAAGCTGCTCATGGAAAAGGAGCTGGGGATGCTGATTGATGGAGCTGAGCATGAGCAGCTTGCACCCAGGCAGCCAGGAAGCCAACAGCATCCTGGCCTGTATCAGCACCAGTGCCGCAGCAGGGCCAGGGCAGTGATTGTGCCCATGCACTGGGCACTGGTGAGGCTGCACCTCGAATCCTGTGTTCAGTTCTGGAGCCCTCACTACAAGTGAAACATTGAGGTGCTGGAGCGGGGCCGGCGAGAAAGGCACTGGAGCTGGTGCAGGGCCTGGAGCACAGCGTGATGGGGAATGGCTGAGGGACCTGGGGGGTTCAGATGGAGAAGAGAAGGCTCAGGAGGGACCTGAGAGGAGGATGGAGCCAGGAGGGGGCTGCGCGCTGCTCCCAAGGAACAAGTGTTGGGACAAGAGGAAATGGCCTCAAGCTGCACCAGGGGAGGTTTAGGTGGATATGAGGAAAAGGGCTGCCAAGCACTGGAGAGGCTGCCCAGGGCAATGGCAGAGTCACCATCGCTCTAGGGATTCAAAAGATGTGTAGATGCAGCACCAAGGGACACGGGTTAGTGGTGGACTCTGCAGTACCAGGTTAACAGTTGGACTTGATGATCTTCAAAGCCTTTTCCAACCAAAATGATTCTATGATTCCATGATCCCAGCCCTGCCCGGCCTCACCTGGGAGGTACATGGAGAAAAACTTGGGAGATGACCAAGTTCACCACTGGCTTTCAAGCCAATGTCCCACTGCATCAGCTGGCAAGCAAGCACAACGCATCTGTTCATGCGGAGGTGAGAGATCCCCCAAACCTGTGAGCATCACCTCACATAGCAGCTTCACTTTTGGCAGGGAAGAAATCTCCTTCCAGCAGTGGTTCCCCCCCATGGAGCTTAGCTCGTAGTGCTCCATCAAGGTGGATTTAAAGCTTCCTGAGCAGCATGCTTAAACGGCCAATTTGACCAGAAAATGCGCTTGTTTCACAAGCACTGGCTGCTGGGAAATCACAGCTATATTTCATTATGGTTACTAATTGCTATAAAGGATTATGGGGAGGCAATGGCACAGGCAGAAAGAAATAGATACCGTCTGCAGTATATTGACCCTGGAGGAAATTTCCTGCGCTTGCTTGAGGGGGCAGGAACCAGTGCTTGGTGCAAATAAATGAGCAAAGGCGTTTTCTGAAGGAATTAGCACATGGCACGGGCAAATTGCAGCAATTGTCTCTCTCCTTTCTAAGTGCTGAATTGCCTCTATAATTCCCCATCATTTAGCTGCATAAATCTTGCACAAATAAAGCGGCAATTTGCATATGCACAGAAAAGAAATTATAGAAACACGAGGAAAGAAGTTATATTTTTCCTTCTCGAGCTGGAAATAAATATGCATCGCTCGCTGCTGAGGCTGTGTTTGGCCCAGCTTGGAAATAAGAATTTAGGAAACCCTCTAATTTTTCAATAATAAATACATATCAGAGGATGAAAAAAATGATTGGTGGCATACGGAAGCCGATGGTTTCTGGGTTGTTGCATTATGAAGCGTGATGGCTGCGGCGTACACGCGATAGATGCAGTACTATGGGTGATGCTGATGTCCTTCATGGCTGCGGGTGAGGGATGAGGTGGATGCCTCCAATGTGGTTTGGTTCAGCCCTTACTGAACTAAATGAAGAGGCTTTTGGGAAGCCAAAGTCTCTTGAAGGCAACAAGAATCCCGCTTTCCAGCCCATGAAATGCTCCTTCATTGCAGTGTCTATGGAGGACTCAAGGTCTGCATTACTACAGGAAGCCCAAATTCAAGCCCAGAAGTAATTAAATTATCTCTCTAAATTGCTGAGCCATAATGCTGCAGCTGGCCTTAGACCCCATGGGTGGAAGAAGGCACCAGTGGGTAGCAGGCAATAGCCTGACTCTTTATGATGGTGGCACACGCTTCCCAGAGGAGTAAAATAGCTGTTTCCGATTAACTCCCTGTGTGACTGATCTCATTCTGGAATAAGAGGGTGTTATTCCAAAACACCACAATCTTCTTCCCAATGACTTAATCGCGTTCAGAATAATGTGCTTTTCTTCCAAAACATCCATATAGGGGAAAATCGGGGGTGAATATAATCCATGAGGATCAGCCCTTTGGAATAACACCTCATGCAAAGTGCTGGGATGTGTGACACTGCACTGGTTTACAAAGATTAATAAATCACTATCTGCAGTAATTCCTGCAGGCTGGGAGAGTGGCACATCCGACAGGCACGTGGCATCTCCTCCTTCCTTAAGCTGCCTCCAAAGCAATGGAGCTCCAAAGAGATAAGGGTATTTTTTAGCACTGGGGCATCAAGCACCTACCTGTGTCCCTCATGGTCCCTATGGACCATACAATGTGGTACCTTTCCATGCTATGAGACTGTAGCATGCAAGCACATTACTTTGGGATTTGTCGGTCAGACCAAGTTGGACAGCTAGAAGAAGGTGTCATTTTAGCCTTGGAGGTGAAATGAATTATGCTTCTTTAAAGTAAAAGATCTTTGGAGAGTGGGAGAGAGAAGGAAAACCCAATTTAAATGGGTAGACCTTTACCAAAGCTGTTCGTTAGCAGTTTTGATTGGTACAATAACACTAATGCTGCTCGCAGAATTAATACCCCTGGTTTGGAAGGGCACATTCATTGCCCTGCTCGGTCTGTGGTGGTAACAGGCTCAGCCAGAGCAGCAGGAGCTGCACTGCAGACAAAAGGGCTCCCTAAGATCCATGGCACTGGTGTAAAAATCAGACAGGCTTTATTTCACCAAGGGCTCCTCCTGTGTCCAATGCTGTAGGAGGTGATGGCGATAGGACTTCTTTTTGCACCACTAGCACCACGTCCTCTTGGTTTCACCACCACAGCCCAAAGCAGCGTTTCATTTACCCTTCTCTCTCCCCAAAATCCAATTGCCAACTGTGGCCAACGGGGAAAGACCCAGACTGTGTCCCCAGGACAAGGTGCCACCAGCACCCATCAGCCCATCTCCCACGCTGCCGGGGCAAGAAGAGCCTCGCATCAGGGAGGAGGAGCAAACAGAGCCCTGGGATGAAAGCACGAGCTCTCACATCTTTCATCCATTAACTAATCATCCCTCCTGCATGACACATGCGCTGATTCATCATACATGATCAATACCTTCCTTGAGGCCCCAGGATGATGAACGTCTCTGCTGATATTCAAATGACCTTCAGAGAACAGGGGCAGTTCCCCCTAGGCACAGGTCAAAGAGCCAAGACTGAAGCTCTGTGTAAGATGATACACGGTCCCAAGATCTCTCCATAAGGCACAGAGGAATATTTTTGGCTAGGAAGCCTCTCGAGCAACCCAAGGGCAGATTTTAGGTCATGCAGAGGCTGGAATGTGGTGCTGGATCAAAAGGACCTGGATTTTGTGTGCCAGGCTGGAGCAAAATGCTATGACACCCGCCTGCAAAGGGGCGTTGTTGTTTCCTATGCTATGCTCGCTCTCTGGGCTTAGGGTCATCTCACAGCATCATTTTGGGTGCAGTTAGAGATGGGGATAACTGATGCAGTATCTCCACCTTCTGATCCCAGAGGAAGTGAAAACCAACCCTTTAAGAGAGCTGTTTGTTATGCAAAGCTCCACATTTTGCCCCAAAAATGATAATTAAAAGAAATGTTGAGACCCAGGAAAGCTCCTACAGTAGCTCTTTGCTTGATTTAGGTTAAGAATAATTGCTGTCCAGATTTATCTGCCTGACATAAGTAATTAGATAACAGAGCACTTATAAGCTGTCATTGCCTACGAGCATATTTTAACATGGCCTTTATAATTTGACCTTTATATCTGCAGCAGCTTCATCCGCTCCCTGCTCCTGTGATGGATTTATTGCTGAGGACTGGACTCATGCATGCTGGTCCTCAGGCGAGGATGAAGCACAGGAGACGTGTTACAGACCCAGTGGTTTCTGCAGTGAGGAGGGATCCTTCTCCAGCAACTCACGGCTCTGATGATGGTGGCAAACACACCAGATCTGGACCCTGCTGCACCACAATTAATCTACATTTAATGCGCACATCAAGAGCAATTGCTGACAGCACTAGAAAAGGTTGGGCAGTGCAGAACTGGTGGGGCATAGCAACACACCACTGCAAGGGCAGGAGATAGTTGTATATCTCATGCACTTATACAATGCCTGGAGGAGCCCAAAAGCAAGATGCCGAGAAGGAAAAGAACCCAAGAGATTTAGATCACCATCGCTATATTCAGACATGAAAACTATATTCAGAGAGGGAGACACTGACGCCCATGCACAACAAACCCTACAGATGCACAGCAGGGACCAGAGCCTTCCACAGCCGAGCAGCTCTGAGTAAATGAAACAAAACCTAAGACAGCATAGACTGCTTTCTGTCCTTTTCTATGAATCCCAGACTTGGGCACGCTCCTCTTCCAGTCAATCCCTTGGGAAACAATTTGACTGTGCTGGAGTTGTCAGATTTCTAACACAAGAGATTTGATTTTTATACTTCACTGAATATTTTCCATCAAATCTTCCTTCCTTTTGAAAACCATTTCCAACCTCACCCCAGACTGATGGATTTGTTTGCCTTTTATTGTCATAACTTCCTTAACGACACAAGACTGGAAGGGTAAGCAGGGATCGCTAAAGAGACAGAGCCTGTATTTATTGCAGTGGTGTCTGGGAGCTGCTGCTGAGACGTATTTCTTTGCATCTTAAATGTCTATGTGTCAACGAGAGGCATGAACCTGCTATGGGAAACCAATGGCAGTTTCAGGTTTGGTACTCTAAAGTAAATTCTCTATTTATCTGTTGTGCTGCTAAGAAGGGGCACAAAAAAAGGTTAAAATGAGCCCCCCATGATTAAAGAGGAAACCAGAGGAGAAGCCTGGGCTAAAACCCATCACCCTCATGCAAAGGGCTTTCATCTCTGAGGAGCTGCAGTGATGCAAAATATTGTTATTAATAATAAACCCCTGACTTAAGCAGGTACAAAACTGAGCTTCAAGGAGATGTGGATCCTAAAAACCTTCTCTTGCTCCCCAGAGTCTGACCTCCACTGTGTTTTATTAAGCTTCCTCTCTGTGATGCTCCTCTTTAATCACAGGCATAGGAAGGCCTGGGTATCTTTAAAGGCAGTGGTGGCTTTTATCTGAGTTAGGGATGTTTGTTATTGACTTTATTCATTCATGGGAAATCAGCAGCGCTGTGTTACCACATATTCCTATGAGAAAATAAAAGGCAATGTGTTATCAGCTCAAGAGCAAGGCAGCCACCACGCATCCATCAGTTCAATGGCCTTTTTTTGCTCACAGACTGAGAAGTCAAGCAAAGACATTTGCATGTGCAGTTTCTGATGGCAGGTGACACTGCACACAGGTATGGGTCAGGCACCAAGCAGCCTTGTCCTGGTTGTGCTTGGCATCCCCACATGGTCTCCACTGAATGTGCTTTGCATCAGGCTCCTCTGATAGGATTCAGAGCACCAGCTTTTCCTGCAGTTCATCTCCCAGTCTGGCCACTGAGATGGCCAAAATAACTCAGACACTGGGGTCAGAGCTCTTCTGGGAGGAGGATGCACAGACTAAGGAGGATAGACAGACTAAGGAGGATGCACAGACTAAGGAGGATGCACAGACTAAGGAGGATGGACAGACTAAGGAGGATGCACAGACTATGGAGGATGGACAGACTAAGGAGGATGCACAGACCAAGACGTTGTCTTTAGGGAACCAGGCTGAAAAACCTGGGAGCTGCCAGCCATGTGCTCTTCCTGCTGAGATTCCCCAAGTGATGAAGCAGTACAATAAAGCTGACCCTCACCTCTGCCTGGTAATGGTGGAGCTCTCCTGCCCTGCTCCTCTGGCATCCACACCTTTGGGGTACATGCAAAACCCAACAGGACAATTCAATCCACGCTTTGACATAGGTAGGACCTGCCTTTGATTGAAAAGTTACTATATCCCCCACTAAACCAGCCTTTCCAACAAGTGCTGCCTTCGAACCACATCTCGAGCAAGCCCCCTGTGTATTTGCCATGGTTGCCTGCTGGTTGCTTGAGGTGGATTTGATTTGCTGAGAAGGACCATCAGACCCATATCAGTCCTCGGCCTGGGTTGTGTTAGATCTTGAATTGCTTTCAGAAGCAGTGCAGGTGGAAACAGCTGCTGTGAAACAGAACTGCTTCCCATCAGGTAGGCAAAGCTGAGGGCCTCTTCCAAGTTTGCAAGGAGTTTGTTTCATCTGCGAGTTCACCTCTTTCCAAGGGAGGCAGAATAGCATTTAATAGGATTTCAGGACAGGTTTATCTATGAAGGACAAAATCCCACATTGAGACAGTATCACGGAGAGATTATCCCGTGTTCCCTGAAGAAGAGATCACAAGATTATCCCAAAACAAGGCTTGGGTATGTTGAGGTAATGACAGATAATCAGTAACTCCCTTTGCGTAGCTGGGTGACCCTGCTTGGAAAGTAGGAGAGCAGCAGCATTTCCAAAGGGAAGGAATCCAAAGTATGACATGGACTGGATGTGAAAGGAAAACTTCTGGAAAGGATCAGGGCAAAGCCATGAATTTATGAAGTAGTTGTTCAGCTGACTCTAATTTTTAAAGCATTATTATCCTTTTAGCAGGGCTGTCAGGTAGATGGAAGCCAGAGCTGGGGTGATGGGGAGCAGCTGAAGAGTGATTTGCAGCATTCCACAGTTTGCTGCAGAGCAGAGAGCCAAATTGCTTGTAAACAGCTTACTGCAGGCCAAAGAGCTGCAAGAAGGGAGATTTCTAGGCTTGTGGTGTGAGGAATGAAGAGGGAGAATGGAAAGGAAGAGAAACACCAATGGCAAATCCTGAGATCCGCTGGCATTCAAAAGCCCAAAGCCAGCCAGAAGGTGATGGGAACGTTTGCTTTAATCCCTTGGAGATTCCTTCTAGACTGACCCAAACGGGACAAACCAAAGCGCCTTTTCTGCAGGTGTGAGTGCACTCCCTGTGCCCTTAGAGCCTTACTCACAACTGTCTCATCGGCGTTTCTCCTGTGCTGTGTACGTGCAAAAGCAGATCAGTCGGACACTGCGTCTCTCCAAGCTCCCAGGCGCTCACATGCCACCTTCCAAGTAATGCAATCAAACCAATCCAGCTAAAAGCATTTCATCTGGCCTCGACTGACATGAATTGTTTCTAATAAAACTAAAGGTCTGTGGGACAACTAATGGGTGCTTATTAGTACAGGCAATGGACTATTCAATCAACCATATAGGGAAACTAATGGGGATTGATGGCCAAAACACAAGATGAGGACCTACCTCTTTAAGTAAATAGCTGATGGGCTGGTGATCGGGTTAATCTTGGGTTGCTATGGGAAAGTTTATACCTAGCTCATGAAGAGAAAAACAAAACATGGAAAACAGTACCACTGGGTCCCTGGGGGTTATAGTGCTATTATTGCCTCTGCAGCCCTGGCAGCAGCGTTTCCAGGGATGCCCACTGGTTTGGGAGAGGGCTTGCTGGTGGTGCAAGCAGACAATGCAAGAAAGCAATTGGAAAAGCTCTCCCTGCTATTCTGGGTCTCGGACTGTTCATCTTCACTTGCAGTGGTCCTGGGAGTCACTACTGCAGCCTTTGTGTAGGAATCGGGAGTAGGAGGTTCTGGAGATGCAGTGGTGCACAGTGTGCTGGGGATGGGAAGCTTTCACCTCGCTTCATTTCATATTTCATTACAGTACCCCCTGCCCAGGCAGTGCTTTTCATTTGCTTTCTGTGATGGGGCACTCTGCACCAGACCTTAGCTCTTGGTCGATTCCCTTCAACTCAGACATCTCACACCTAACCTGGGAAGTCGTGAGCACAAGGGAGGCTGCAGAGCACACTTAGGAACACCCCACATGCACCTCTACTGCTTTATCCTCCTCAGAGCACGATCAGCCTCAGGGAGAGGGCTCAGGTCTGATGAACTCAGTATGGTCCTTTATTTCTGAGCCACCTTCCAGACAATCCCACCTTTTCTTCCCTGCTTCATCTCCTCCCTGCAGCAAAGGCTTCCCAAGGCTTTCCCATACCCCAAGATTGTTCTACCTTTGTCCTCAATCTGATGGAGGAACGGGGTGACTTCCAGAGCTGAAGGAAGGGAATGTGCACCTCCAGGGCTTCCAAGCCACTCTTTCCTGCAACAAACCATTCCTTGATCTCCACCCTCCCGTTTCCTCCCCTTTGAAAGGCCTCCGATGGGATCACAGATGGCAATTCCTATGTGACAGATCCTAACGTCATTGACGACAGACCGGATGTCCAGGGAGGCATATTGCTCCATTTAATCCAAAATCCATCAAGAACCTCCCCTTTGTAGTTTGGGGTGAGTGTAAAGGTATCTTCATGGGAAGACGGGGGGGGGGGAAACACATTTTTTCCCCCTCTTGCCTCATTTTTCCTTCTCCTTTGAGGAGGGGAGAGCTTTGCAGAGCATGGCTGGGAGCAGCTAAACCCAAACCCAAAGGGTCCTGTTCGCAGTTGCAGCATCATTAAAATGCTACTAAAGGCTCTTTTGAGCTTTACAAGGACCCGGGAAGGGACATGTTCTACGTGACAGGGTGTGTATTAGCCTCGTGCCATTAGAGCATGCTGCTCCTACACATTGCTGCATCTTAGGTACCTAATTCCTGGTGAAGAGAAAGAAACAATTCCCATTTTGGGTTACGGAACAGTCCTGATTCCTATTGTACCAGTTTCTCTCCCAGCACTCGACAATACCTGACTGCTCTCAGCTGGATAGAAATCAGATCTAAGTCACTTGCAGACACTGATTATGCCAGCGCAAAGCTGCTCAGAGAGAGACTCAACATACACAGCCACCCAGCATGGCTTTTTCTTCTTTAAACCACACGAATGGAGCTGTTATTGGGAAGGTGCAGACACTGACCTGGCTCATTGGCTCCCATCAGCTAAATACAGCATGGTTTTCCTATAGATTAAGCGCAGCATAGCTCTCCTACATGGGATGGCAGCGGGATAAAAAGGAACCTCCATGGGATCAGGCACAAGCAGGAGATGCAGTATGGACCACAGCTAGTTAGCACCAGGTAAAGCCCCACAGGTGATGTGTTTCCATTAATATTTTAAAGTGAGAACTCTCGTGCTCATTATCGCCCTTGGATACAGGGAAAAAAAAGTCTCAACACCCTTTGTGGCAGATAAGACAAAGCTTCTCTTGGTGGGAGATGTCCTGTATGGTGTAATGCATGCCAGGAGCAATCCTCTTGTTTTATGGGCCTGGGTAGTGTGAAGTGCAAAACAGGCTGGGGGCTGAAGATGCATTATTCATGCAGGAGCTTAAATATTTCAGCGTGAAGCTGAGGTAGGGAACAACACAACAAGTGAGCATTGCCCTCCTTCTTCCCCTAAAATCGCTGTGTTGAAGGCAGCAAGCGGGACGCATTCGTTTCCTTTCAGTGTAACGCCATGCGCATCCCAGGGAAAAGCAGGATAACAACGGGACAAAGCCCACAGCCCCTCCGAGGGCAAGGGAGTCATCCCACCGTCTCCTGGCTCCCAAGGAAATACCAGTCCTGATTTAGGAAGAGGAACCATATCAGTGCCTGGCATTTCCTTTTGGAGACTATTCACCAGTTCTGCGGTTCTTGAAGGGATAATGAGCAGGAGGGTGTGCAGGCACGGGAAGTTGATGGCAGTTTGTCCCTTCTGAAGCTGCACACTTATTTCCATGCTGCTCACAAACAGCCCTCCTGTTTACGACGGACTCGATCAGAGGCAAAGCCCCATTCGCAGTGGGAAGCTGTGTTATGACCCTCAACTGCGACATTTGGGGCAATGTGGGCAGAGCAGCCAAGGGAAGAGCGGCACTCCCGGCCCCGCTCCATCCCTCTGTGCAGATGCACTGCTGCCATCAGCCGGCAACGGGAAACCAGCGCAGGGCACCATCCCATCCTGCGATGAGCACAGCTAAACCCGGAGCAACACACGGCGAACCCCCCCTTTGCCGTTTTGACGCATCCTTTGGTGTAAAGGAAAGAGCAGCGCAGCAGATGGGATGCTCAGGCTGGACCTCTCCAGGCAAAACTGCCTCTAAGTGACACATTATCCTCTGCAATGCCACAAAGCCGGGAACTGCAGGAGCTTAAGGGTGGATGAGGGTGTGGAAGAGCCCCTCCGTACTTCGGAGCTCAGCAGGAGTGGGTTTCCCTACACGCCGTTCACACAGCCCATGCAGCGCTTGCTGACCTGCTGGGCACATCTCAGCTCATTGCCTGCCCTCACCTCTAGAGCAAAATGCTTTGTAGCCTTCCTGCAATACACATTCCTGCCAGACCCCTGGCAGTGTGCAGGGATGGGGCTTGGAGCACTCTGCTCCAGGGGAAGGTGTCCCTGCCCGTGGCAGGGGGTTGGAAATGGGTGAGCTTTAAGGTCCCCTCAACCCAAACCACTCTGGGATTCTGGGATGATTCTACAAAGTCCCTGCCATGTCCCCTTGGAGCAGAAGGAGCAGGCAAAGGAGCCGCATTTACGGCTACCCCAGTGTTTGCCCGATTAAGGTGGAGGGGAAGTGAGGCAAGCTTCACAGCAGCTTTGTGTCACTGTATGCCACAAGCCATTTTATCAGACCAAGCAATCTGGCCCATAGCAGACGCTGTCACCTCATGCCATAGCATGGCATGAGGCTAAAGAGTGATTTATGGAGCTGCCCGTTGTCACCGAAGCAAGCAGAACAGCACTTTGCCAGGAGGAGCTGCTGCCTCCAGGACAACTGTGGCACTTCCACAGGTCTCCTCCTGCAGCACTGATACTGTTCGGAAGAGTTCTCTTTTGTACAGATTAAGTGGTAAGCAACAGGCACAGCTCATGTGGCATACCTGAGAACATGGAGAAGGGAGACTGCAGCGCTGGGTTGGGGATGACCCACACACATCCCATGCCAGAGGGCAAGAGCATGACAAGAGCTGCATCCTGACGCAGCCCCAGCGCTGCCCTGAGGTGCAGGAGCAAACCATTTACCCCCTTGGAAAAGCTGCAAAGGGAACAGGGAAGAAACAATATGTCCCTACTTCGATGCAAGGGTTTAGGGTGGGTAGAGCAGCCAGGCAGCCCTGCAGACCCCGCTCTCCCTGTGCTCACCATGCAGATGCAGTGCAGACATCAGGGGTGCCGCTATCCCCAGCTCCCACCAAAGCTGACCCAGAGGCTTGATCCTGCCCTGGCCTGGGTTGGAGCCCGTGACCTAGAGGTGATGGGCTCTATATCCCATATCCAGCCTCCCACGGAGTTTGGTTTTGAGTGTGGCAGATCAAAGACTGCTGTCAGGAGCAAATCTATCAAAGGCTCAGCACCCTAAGATGGATCCAGTTCGCTTTTATGTTTACTTTTAACAAGCATTCTCCTTCCTATTGCTCAGCAATTGCTTTAAAATGGACAATTATCACATTTCCCTATTCATGGGAAAAGATCAGGAATCATAAATCTTCAGTTGTGTTACCCTCTGCACACTGCATGTATCACACCAGGGAAGAACCAACCTGTGGAGCAGACCACGTCTCTGCTCACAGATGGGTTTCATTCCAACAGGAGGTCCTCCCCTGCTTCCCATCAATGCCACCAGCCCTGCTCATCCCTCCACTTCTCCATAAGCACTGCAAAACTCCAGTGTCAGCCTTGCACATCACACACTGCAGCAATTCACATGGGGAGAACCTGTGCATCTGAGACAACGAATTCCAGCTCATTGCTCCCTCTGCTTTGCCTCTCCACACACTGTAAGCCCAGCTCTCTTTGCACACTGTTTTTGAGCCAAAAATACAGTCATTTTAGTGGAGTTGATCCTGAATGTCCCTCGAGTCACTGAAAAGGGTTTCTGTGGGAGCCTGATCATAGCCACAAGACACCAGGATTCCCTGGAAAATTGCCATCACTAGATGGAATTAAGGAATTAACTGAGAGCACTTTGTAACCTCTGATGTGTTTGGAAGAAGTGAACCCTTCCTTTATTTCCCCTACACAGTGACCCACTCAAAGCTGAGCTCAAGCAACCGGTGGACATGACATGTTTTGAGTCCTGATATCTTCCTCATTGCACAAACAGCAAAACCCCAAGGGAACCAAAAGGTAAGGATGGGTCCTGTGGCTGAAGCAGCACACTGCCATTTGGGGAATTCTGTCCCTCTCCCCCAGAAAGGGCTGGAATCATCCATAGCCCTGAGGACTGATCCAGGTTTTGCTATGGGTAATGAGTGGCTTTGGGTAAACTGTTTAACCGATCTCATTCCCCACTCCCTGTGTGAGTTTGGATACGTGTGCCCCTTTTGCTGGGATGTGACAGGATTTATCTGGTATGTGGGGAGCGCTCACATCCATGTAACTCACAGGTAACAATGTGGCCCTGCTTTTAGATGAGAGCTATGATAATTCAGACCCGAGCGCATTCTGGTTTGATTTTATGACTCTATGAATTCACTGAGTGACAGAGAAATATGAATCACCATATTCATATGACTATTTCCAAAGCAGTCTGTACTTTATCTGAGCAATTGGAAAGGACCCAACTGACTTCAGAGCATTGCTTTATTCCATGTTCCTATTTCCAATAAATACCTCTGGACAAAAATATCCCCTGCAGCAAATAGAGGCAAAGGACACAAAGGTGTTAAATCCTAAAGGAGGGATGGAGGGGGAAGAGATAAAGAGTTTGCTTCCATTATCTTTACCATATGTTCTATTCCAACTGGATACACATAAAGAGCATGTAATCTTCAAGCTCAGCTTCAGACCCTTTGAAGTGACCTGACCATACCACTGATTTATTTCAAACTAACCTTTCTCTTTGAACCCTAGGTCAAGGGTAATTCTATAATAAACCATACCTTACACAGCTGGCTTTTCCAGTGCTGCTAGCAAGCAACAAAGCTCTCGGCCGTAAGCATTTGTTTCACTGAGTGTAGTATTGTATTTCTATTTTCCCTTCCCTCTATTAATTTCCTTCCCAGAGCCTAGTTAAGGGGGGGGAAAAATCCCTTTTCCGGTCCATGAGATCCATTTTAAACACACTGGAGTTAAATGAAGACATTTAAGCCCCATTTCTTTGCTGAAAGGCATCCGCCAACACCAGAAACTATTTTTATTACAGGCTATGTTAAATAATCAGATCTTCAATTTCAGAAGAAGCCATAGAGCTCCAAACCCCTCCATTGCAATGACCCTCTCAGAATCTTGTACAAAACCATCTCCACACTGAATTACAGCAAACCACCGAGAACCGCTTTTCTACCTAGGAAAATAAAGTTGGGAAAGGGAAATACATCTGAAGGGTACTTCTCAAGGGAAAAAAAGAAGCCCATAAAAGAGAGCTCCTTGCAAGTGCCCCAGCCAGCCTTGCCTGCCTGTGGGTATCAAAGGGTAGAAGCACTCCAAGCAGGGCTGCAGCAGTGTGCCACGAGCTTGGTGCGGGATGCAGTTATTAGGCGATGCTGAAGTGCACACCACATTGTTCAAAGGCTGCTCATCCGGATGCTTTTGAGAGGGATGGGAAGATGCTTTGGAATCTCAGCTTCCAGCCCATGGCACATGTTCACAGTGCTTAATTAAAAAGCAGCAACACACAAGTTAAGCCAGCAGTTTAAAACTGACTCCAAGGCCTTGCCAACACAGAGCCTGATAGGGTTGCTAGGGATGAGATGAGATCTTCTGGGTTTGGGACTTCCATGGAGCTCAGCCTGGAAGACGTAATCTGCTATAGCAAACAGTGGGAGGAATTGTGCTTCCCATCCAAATGAACAGTGTCTTTATCCTGTGTGATCCTCACACATCTTGAAGGCCTGAGTCTACAGTGGGTTGATGTTCAGCATCAGCAGCACACAGAGCTGCATCACCCCTAAAACCAGCACCGAAAGCTTTCAGTGCTTCATCTCTAACTGAGGAACCGCTTTGTAAAACTGGGTTTTAGTCCAGGGTTGGATGATTTTAACCAGACAGCACTCTCGGTCAGCATCAATACAGCAAACTTGTTATCTCATCAATCTCTGTCATCGCCTAACACAGCTGAGCTTGCCGTAATGGGAGCACCATCCATTTGAAATCCCAAAGGTAGGCATCCGTTTGGGATCAATGCTCTCAGAATCTCCATTAACTCTTACAGTGCCAGTCATGGCACCATCTACTTTGGGTTAATTTCTTTATGCCAGGATGAGTTAACAAAAGGTCTTCACTTCACTTTGAGAGACTCATTTAGAGATACACAAAGTGGCTGCACAGTGAGCCCAGTGCCTCCAGGACTAATGTGGTTCCAAGGAAACCCTTTCCCTTCAGATCTCCCATCCCTTTTCACCACACTCTTCCTCTTCCAGCTTCTCCTCAGGAACCAGCACACATTTTGCTATGTGAAGTGTCTTTGCCCACCCCAGGAGCGGTATTCGTCCCCTCTTCTCTCCCACAATCAGTGCTATTTTAAATGAGGGCACTGGAATTACACCGGTTCAAGAGCTCAATGTGAAATTCCACCCAAATGCATTGAAAGAGATGTCCCTACCATTTCTAACATTGTTCTTTAACTGTTCCATCTAATGATTTATTAGTGCCTGAAACCAGGCAATTAGACAGACAACAGCTGATTTTCAAAGGGATTGCACAGAACAATCTCATCTAATGCAGGATAATAAACATGTCCTGAGCTGAATCGCTGAATGATGTTGCTAACAGCCTGTCAGAGATACCAGATATTTACAGCAGAATAAGGCACCACATCAGATAAAGTAAAATACATCCTCTCAAGGCTATAGAAACATGGAAAGGAATCTCTCCGGCTCCATTTCAGGTCTGAGTGAGCTCCATAATGCCTGAGAAAACTCTTTGTGTGGCGCTAGACCTCTGAAGTCTCCCATCCATGCTGCTGGCATGTGGGAGACCCCCTGAAGCAAGCACAGTGCAGCTGCTACTTGGTTTAAGAAAGCCACCAGCACAAAATGCAGTGGGCATTGGAACTGTGCTGTGTGTGACATGGAGACAAACCCTCTATCAGCATGGGAAATCCCACAAAGAGCGGACAAAATGTGGATTTCACAGTTTCATCCAAAACCTGCACAACAATAATCCATTAGTTGTATGTCAAGAAGGAAAACAACAGCCTGGACCTCATAGGCCGGATCATGTTTTAGAGATAACAACACATATAGATATGAAGTAAATTGAGCCACCTGAACCAAAGGTATCTTTAAAATCATTTTGTCTACCCGTTGCCATGAAATACGTCAGACCCAAGCAAGCACTTGTGCCACCCTAGAATTGATGGCTTCATATTGCAGGCTTGTTCAAGCAGCTTATTGAAAGATGCACTGTTGATAAGATGCTGAAAAGCAAGAAAACAAACCTACCATTCAATTCATGCCCATCACAGTGAAATCACTTTATTGGATATATTAAATTAGATGTAGCTGTGCACAGCCCATGATCTACCTGGTTTAATCCGGAATCACAACCTCCTCATACTCCCAAACCACTCAAGTGTGTCAGTATGAACATGAACCCTGCACTTGGGCATGTGGTTCACATTTTGCTTTGACACCAGTTTGCCCACAGTGTTTAATGCAGCCGGTGTTCCTGTTAGCTACGAGCAAGGCTACAACCTGCAGCTACAGCAATCTCTGCAGACCCAGTTGTAAGACAAGAGCCCAGCAATAGGCATCCACAAGCGACTTTAATGTTTTCCCGAGCACCTACAGCAGCCTACATGTGCAGTGCCTGTATTGCTCCAAAGCTGTGTGTAATACCCCTCATGAAGGAAGAAACCAAGAAAGGTGTCAGAAGATCCCTACTATCACTTTACATTTACAAAATAGGGCTAAGTAACTTGCACTTATGAGACCAAGAGAGTTTCGGATGAGGAGATGTCCACCCTGCTGCTGATGACTTCTGGTACACTTTGGAACTGGAATGATGCTTCAGAGCACTGACACTGTGCCAGGAATTCCGAGAGGAACTGACTTCAAGTCTCAGGGAATGCAGTGAATCCAGCCTGGTGATACCACTGCTAAGAGGCTCAATTCTGCAATGCCAGCCTGTGGGAGAAGACTCAAACAAGCCCGGGTTCAGCCTTTGAGGCTACAAGCTTGGATGATAAAGGGAACTGCTAAGGAATAACGGTATCTACATGCTTTTGGTTTACTATCATGTGAATCTGTCAACGTTAGAGCTACACGAACCCGAGTTGCACACAAACAGCTGCCCCCCTGGCCGACTGCTCTGGCTGATCAGCATTACTGCTTCTCATGGATGCAATGCCCAAGCTGGCAGTTTGCATCTGCCACGTCCCAGCAGCAGGGGACAAGGAACTGATGCCGTGCAGAGGACAGAGCTGAGCTCTCCTCCCACGTCCTCCCTGCCTCACATGCCATGGACGCGCACGGGTCTCGTTAGGAAGGCACTGCACCATTTCCCCCCCGCCTGTATCCCCATCCCCGTCTGTAACTGAAAGTGCCATTTCCCCCTTGTACCGCTCTTCCGGAGCTAAAGGCGCCGTTCCCACTCTCCCTCCCCACTCCATACCCTCCTCCCCGGGGCCAAGCACCGTTTCCCACCCCACCCCTTACCCCACGGGGAACGCTCCATCCCGCCCATCCCGGAGGCACAACCGCCGTCCCAGCACCCGGAACGCGGCGCGGAGCGCGCCGGGGCGGAGAGCGCGGGGCGGAGAGCGCGGGGCGGAGCGCCGGGGCCCGCGGCGATGCGGAAGGGGGAACCCGTCCCGTGCGGGAGCTGCCTCGGTACCGGAGCATGGCACCGCCGGGGCCTGGCCCCGCGGAGGCGGCCTCCCGCGTTAGGGATGCGGCGCGCAGGGACCCGCTGGCCGCAGACCTGCGCTGCAGTCTGTTCACCGCCGCGCTGCTGAGCTACAAACGCGACTCCGCGCTCAGGCCCTTCCCGGGCCGCTACGCCGATGGCGAGGACAAGGACTTCGAGGGGCTGGTGAGTGCCGGTGGCCGCGGGAGGGGTGCGTGTCCAGGCCGGGAACGCGGAGCGGGAGCGAGAGGAACGCGTTGGGAAGCGGCTGCCGGGAGCGGGGAGCGCCGGCGGAGCGGGCCCGGGCTGTTATCGGGGGAAGGCAGGCGAGGCTGCCCGCAGGTGAGCACCGGGCGTGAGATGTTGGTCCAAGAAAGGATGTTTGGGATTCCGGGCGATAAACCCAACACTCGGAAAGTTCCGCAGCCCTCGTTGGGGGATGCGAAGTGTCAGAAGAGTGAGATTAACACTGATCCTGCGAGGGTTTGTGTTTTACGTGGCCCAAACACTCCGTCTGTCCCGCTGCAGATACTGCGCTGTGGCAGTTGTTTCCTTTCAGGAGTTCGGTTATTCTTGGATGTACCTTACATACATTGTTTGTCAATGTAAATAGTTGTGACTTCTAACACAAGTGACAAACTTCCCACAAACGGGATCCAATGTTTGCATCCACGAACAGACTGGGGTTCAGTTTACAGCCTATTAGGGTGAAATATTGTTGTGTTTTCACTAGAGGTCTCTGTTTAATCATAATGAAAGGAGCTCGTGCTAAATGCCTGTCTCCTTAGCTTGCAGATACCAAGGCTCTTCCAAGCCTGAAGGAGCTTCTGGAGGCTGTGCCAAACACAGAGAAAAGGACCTGGGATTTGTTCAGTTGGATTTTATCATCTAAGGTCTTCATGATACAGAGTACTAAGAAACAGGAGGTAAGTTCTGAGCTCTGAGAGTCTCCAGGAGAGTTCATCTTTTAAGGCAGGCTTGAGCATCAGTATTTCCTCCTGCCAGAAGTTAGTGGTTAGTTCCTGTGGGAGCTTCACGGTTCTGCATGAGTGCAGCTTTGTTCTGTGCATCGAGAGGGCCGTTTGGTTTGGGGTTTAAATGAAGGTCTCAGGAGCACTGGTTGGAAGAAGCAGTTATCACTGTCAGTAGTTGATGATGGGCAGTGACTGTAGTCGGTTACTCCCATTAACGTAGCATATAGGTGCATGTTCTAGACCAAGATACTTCAAGTGTCACAGAGCTAGGTCCTGCCTCTCACTAAGGACAACTCTGTCCTTCTGCTTGCTGCCCCAAAAATGAGAGCCACTGAGGTACTTCTGTAACAGGGATCGAAACAGTTGTAGAGATAAGTAGGAAGATGAAGACATCTTCTGTTTTCACTCCTTTCTCCTCTTCCAAGATCAGCTGATGAAGATATCATCCAACATGGAATTGTGATACTGTCCTCATCAGTTATTTCATAATTCAGCTTGTGTTTTTTCTAGAAAGAGTTAGGATTTAGCTTTGATAGCAAGAAACTGTTGGAATTTTTACTGTCTGCTTACCCCTTAATCGTGGCAGTGTTGAGTTCTAACATAGAAAGCATAATTAAAGTACATAAAGCCATAGGAAAGAGTAAGGGACAGTCAGCAAAAGGCCCAGTGAGTAATCTGACTCCATCAACCAACACTTCTGTTCCTTCCTCTTTTAAGTACGAGAAGATCCAAGAACTCACAGGGATGTCTGGGGCTGCGGTTCCCGCTCCCGACTACCTCTTTGAGATCGTGTACTGTGATCACACCAATACCAAGTTTACTGAGACCAAGGGAGAGCGGGACCTCATCTACGCCTTCCATGGGAGCCGCCTGGAGAACTTCCATTCCATCCTGCACAACGGCCTGCACTGCCACTTGAACAGGGTGAGGCTCCTCGTCCTGGCACTCGGTCACTTGCTGCTATTGGCACTCCTTAAAGATAGGCCCAAATTCCTTTAGGGGTATGAAACGTGCTCATGAAAGACCAGAAGTGGCACAAAACCATTTTCTCCAGCGTGACGAATCACAACTGTCCTTTGCTTCTTTGTAAGGAACTGTAATGCCCATGAAATACTGGCCTGTGTGATTGCCTGCGGTTGGAAAGTGCCTCTGCACAGGGAGGAGAGCGATGGCCCAAGCAACATAGAGATTCTGTCTGCCTGCCTGGCCTCATGTTTAAATCATCAAAGTTTTAGGTGTTGCTTTGAGTGGAGCCTTCTTTAAATGGCTCCGTTAAGGGAGACCTCCCTTAGGATTTGCACCTCTTCTGATTTCAATGGGGAGGTGATTGAGGCTCCTGGCTTTGTGTGTCATCTGTAAAGCAGCTTTGACACAGCAGCTCCTTAACCTTCCAGTCAACCTGGACTATGTTTTTCTCTCATGTTCTTTGTACCATGAGTAATGGTTTATCAGGTACAGTGCACTTACTGGATTAATAGTTTTAGCTAATGTGGCACATCCTCTGACTCAGGGTTATTAATTCACAGTTGAAAAGTACTTCCCTCTTTTCTAGTAAAGCATAGATTTAAATGCAACTAAAGCCTTGCCTTGTTTGCGGGGGCTGGATTATTTGGGTGATGGCAATCTCAATAAATCAGTGCACTGCCTCTAACAGTGGTGCAGTCATGTTGATATAAAACACTTAGGTTGGCAGGCTCAATCTGAATCCGGGAAAGCATGAATCTGTCCACACCAAGGGCTGTGCCAAGCAGCTAGGTTGAGGGATGAGAGGGCAGCTGCCCCACCTCAAGGAAGCTGTGCCAGGACAACAGCAGTGCATGGACCAGGCCCAGCACAGGGCAGAAAAGCCTTTCTCCAATGCCTTCAGAACCACAAGTGCCAGTCTGAGAGTCAAGAACACTCCTGTGTTACTCTGCAGGATTTTACGATGCTATTTCTGCCCCATTGCAGACATCCTTGTTTGGTGAAGGCACCTATCTCACCAGTGACCTGAGCCTGGCTCTGCTTTATAGCCCTCATGGCCTTGGTTGGCAGCAAAGCGCACTGGGCTCTGTCCTTAGCTGTGTGGCTGTTTGTGAGATCATCGACCACCCAGACGTAAAGTGTCAGGTGAAAAAGAAAGGTGAGTCTATTGCAGAAATAACTGTGCTGTTCATCTCGTACAGGGCCCACCTATTTCAGCTTTGTCCGTATATGCTGTTGTATAAACCGTGCAGTATACAGAGCACGGACACCCTTCAGCAGAATCACACAATGATTTGGGTTGGAAGGGACTTTAAACATCAGTTAGATCCAACCTCGCTGCCACAGGCAGGGACACCTTTCACTAGACCAGATCACTCAAAGCCCCATCCAACCTGGCCTGTCCAACCTTCCAGTGCCCCCCTCACTGTCTGTGAAGCTTCTCTTAACATAGTACACTTAAAGGGTAGGATATATTTTGGTGGCATCAGGTGGTTTTCCTAGTTTCAGAAGAATGATAAACTAACGGTCCATGATGCCTAATTGCTGGTGGAACAGAAGCATCACAGATGTGTCAGTGACGAGCTTTAGTTGGTATCTAGGAAGCCTCTGCTCAGATTGTCCTTCTTTGACCATTTCCTGCTTGCAGAGCTCAATCCCTCCTTCCATGTTGTTTTTCTTTCCCTGTTAATATTAGTGGCTCCTCAAGCATCCTGTGGGTGGGAGACCTGCCCCCTCACCGCCCTGGCCTGGCCATAATGCCATCCATACCAAGGATGACTAGGAGTGGTATAGCCTCAAACAAACTTCTCTGTCTATTCTTGGATGCGAAGGGATTCAGGGGAATTCCAAGAGTGGGTCTTTGGTTATCTCGTTCCCATTCTTGTGGAGGCGAGGGGGAGTTGGTTGTGTATCTGGTTTTGCTTTTCTGTTTCCCCCAAAAACCTCTTCTTTTCCCATTCAGATTCAGAAGAAATAGACAGAAAAAGAGCAAGAGTGAGAAACAGCGAAGGGGGGGATGTACCACAGAAGTACTTCGTTGTCACAAACAATGAGCTTTTACGAGTTAAATACTTGCTAGTATACTCACAGAAGCAGCACAGGAGGTAAGTGCTCAGTTATCTGGAGTGATGAGCTTGCTTTAACAGCCAGATCAACACATCTCAGATTTGAAACACAACAGGAAACGAGCAACAATGACACACTGCACTGCCAGGATTTGTTTATAGCCCGTTCCCAGTGGAAATAAGGCTTACACCATCACACTGCCTCTGTCTCGCTCTTTGATGCTCTCAGGCTCAGCTGAATGTGCTTTCTCACCAGAGCTGTAAGCACTTGGTATTTGTGACAGCTCTGATACTGTTTGTGGCAGGATACCAAGAGTGAAACTGCAACGAGCACAGCTCAAACAAGGGCAGATTTAACTCTGCCCTTATCTATCCTAAGTGGCAGCATTCACCCAGCTAATCAACACGTGTGCACAGGCCAGGCAGTCACAGCTCCAAACCACAGAGGAGGGTGTGAACATGGGGAGAAAGACCAGGATAATGCATGGAGACATGGGGGAAAGCGATGAGGAATCAGGCTTTGCCCGTTCCAGGGACCGTGGAACAGCTTTCTGCTTCTACTGTGCTGGTGTAACCATTTAAAATAGCAAAAGCCAAGATCCTCTTTGCCAGGGTGTTTGCGCATCTCTGACAGAATTCCTACTCCTTTCCCTTTCCAGGCAGCCTCATCAAGCTTCCTGGTTTCACACCCACCGTTTTGCCGTAATGATGATGCTGTACCTACTGCTGCTCATAGTGATAGGGGCCAGCAACTCACCAACCTTCGTCTACTACTGGCACAGAATGTTTCACTCGGAGAGATGAACTGCCCGAGGTGATAAACTGTTCCTTTCACCACGTGCCTTAATAATAGCCAATCTGCAATGCACTGCCCCTGTTCCAGAGCTCTGGAAATACAGGTGCCTGGAGCTCTCCAGTTCTGCAACCAGTGTATTCTCCTCATGGCACCTTCCTATTTATTCTTATTACTGTGTTCCTGTGATTCATGAGGATGCCCGGTCCAGCTGAAAAGGATCACAGTGGTGCAGCCTAGCATGAGCCAGTCATTAAGGGTCCCTGGAAAGAAAGTGATCTAAAGTTAATGAAAACTAAGCATGGAAACACTCGAGTGGAACTGGTTTCTGTCAGACTAAGGGTTGTTTGCACGAGTCTGGAAGAAGGATTTTCCTGTATGTCAGGCAAAGCAACCTGTAGAGAGGCTGACCATTTGTTTTCAGAACTGAACTTAGTGCTGTTTAGTCTGTATCAGTGCAGATGGGATCACTGTCAAACTTCAAAAGGTAAACTTCAGCTTTGGCCGGGACTTTTTTATCAGAGCAAAACTGATTGTAACAAAGCAGAAGGAATAAACCACCCACCAAAACGGAAGAAGTGGAATGGTTTCTAGTGTGGTTTTTCCCTCCTCCCCATAAAACATTGTTGTGGTTTAACACCAGCCGGCAGCTAAGCACAGTCCAAAACTGAGCCCCACACAAGCTACTGTGAGGAAAATGAACTCCATCCCAGCCAAAAGCTGCACAAATCTTTGTGCTCTCTGCCATAACACATTGTCCTTGGTTACTGTGCAGATAGGACAAACTCAGACACTACTGCGTCAGTACTGAATAAGGATTATTCCTATAAAACTGCTTTCCACTTGTACTTTGCACCGAGAAGAGGGAGGGTGAAGAGTTCCACTTATGCTGCCACCTGAGAGGCTCCTTGGGCTTGGGGCTGCCTGGGTTTTGGGATCTGTTCACCATGTGTTGAATCATGTTCAGTATCCCCATACGAACAAAGGGACCGGTAACATGCCAGCTACTGCCCAAAACGTGTGTAAGAAATGGGGTAAAATGGCAGCAGAACTGGTAGGATTGTATTTACATCCGTGAACATTTGTGGCACAGTTAACTTCATGCAGAAAAGCAACCTACAGCTATCTGAAACTGAAAAAGGAGCAAAGGACTGTGCTCTATTAGGGCCTGGCCATGGGATGAACCTGATGAGGAACCTAAAGATTCCAGGTGAAGAAAAACTAGATGTGTGCCACAGTCCAAGCTAATGGTCCAGCTGTTAGAAGCAGACTTGATATCACACAATTTCACTGCACTGTGAACCTCATCACGGATTTCCAGCACATGAGTCCATGATTACCATCTTACCCATTAAATACTGCAAAGAAAATCTCCCTCTCATCTTCTGGTACCCAATTGCCAGAAATAATGACCAGGTAATCAGGTTTTCTAACTCAAGTTCATCCACAGCAACCCCTCTTCTTGGGGTGGATGTCGCCAGAAGCATTCATTCCAGTTCATTTTGCTGCCAGAACAAGTGTGTTTAGTCACCATACAGCTTGCAAAACAAGAACATTATAATCCCATTGCCTTTTAGAGCCCGTTAGTATCGCTCGCTGTTAAAGCACATCCCACTGCCACAGCTCAAGAGATGTACATGCTAATTATAGTGCTGATTTGCAATTAAAACCATATACATAATCTATTGCAGAACAGATTCAACTACTTCATAGTAGTTTGCTCCTTGATATTTGAATGCAGGAGCTTGGGATTTGAGACATGCATGGGGTGCTTGGGAATATCTACCCATTTTTGGTCCACCTCGGCACGTTCTACATAATGTTGTACTATGTATGTCTCAGTTTAGGGTAGGTCATGTGCTAGCTAGAAAACCTGGATGCTATCTAAAGGGTATTGTGTTGTTAAAAGCTTTGTGTGTCTGCAAAGAAACATCTTTTGGAACAGATGGGCTATTGGGGGCTGTTTGGAAAGGGAGGAGGCGATGCAGCAGTTGTGGGACGGCTGTTTGCACTGCAGGGAAAGGCACAGACTCGGCAATCTGTGAGTCAAGCAAAAGGAACAGATGGGGAAGAAGACAGACAGGGTTTTGAAGCTCTTTTCCTTGCATTTCTTTGCATAGGAAAGAGTCAGCAAGAGGAATGAATGCATGGCAGCCCTTCAGCACTATCTCCTAATGTCTGCCTGGCTTTAAGCCACTCTGCTGAGCCCTCTTCCCAAGGGGAGGCAGCTAATTCCCACGCTGATCTGCACCCGCTGCTCCAGTCTATATCCCCAAGAGAGGAATGTATTGCAGGGGCTCTCACGGCAGACACACACAGTGAAGCACTGCAATTATATCAGCAGGTATCAAAGTGAAGAAGCAGCTTTTCCCTGCTTGGAACAGTTTGAACAGACCCAGGAGAAAGAGGTGGCTGCAGGCAGGGGCTGAGTCCCAATGGACATGTGAGTGCCTCTCAGAGCACTCGGAGCCCCATCCCTTACACTGCCAGGCCTGCAGGGATGCTGGGCACAGCCTCCTCCATCCTTCACCTCTACACTTGCAGAGCTGGGTAGCGCTGTCCTCAAAGGCAATAGGAAAATGAATACATTTGAGGTGCTCGGATTCCACCTTAGCAGGCCAACAAACAACTTCATACCCTGCTCCCACGCTTGTTTTCTGTGCTCCCTGCTGGTTCCAGCATGTGTTTCCCAACGTGGCGAGGCGCAGCCAGCTGAATTAATGTGAGTATTGTGCTGAGTAACCAGCAATATTATGAATTAACCCAAGGTTCCCATTAACCTTTTAAGCCGTTTGCTTGGCTCTTTGAACACTCACAGTGCTATCAAAATGCTAACGGGGAATTAATCAGATCTTCCTCCCAAACAAAGGACCGCTGTGGCTGAAGCGGGCAGCCCAGGGCAAGGTCGAGAAGTTGTAAACCATAGAGCTACCTGTGCTGATTAATATGTTGGTTGCATTCCTGTGGTGAGTGTTAAGGAACCGTTAACAGTCAGACAAATCTGGTCCTGCTGGAACTACAAGAAGTGTGATGACTGGTGTTCCCTGGGGAGGAATGGGCAGAATTGGGGAAAGAGAAAGGATTTTCCTCCCATAAGGGGAAATAGATAATATGTATAAAAATAAAAGTAATTTTCTGTGTATACATATATATGTATGTGTGTGTATATATGGAGAGATCACAGAATGGTTTGGGTTGGAGAGGAACTTACAGCTCATGCAGGTCCAACCCCTGCCATGAGCATGGACACCTTCCACTGGAGCAGGTTGCTCCAAGCCCCTGTGTCCAACGAGGCCTTGAACACTGCAGGGATGGGGCAGCCACAGCTTCTCTGGGCACCCTGTGCCAGCGCCTCAGCACCCTCACAGGGAAGAGGAGGGAAGGTGCTGCTGGAGACCAAAGCAGAGATGGATCCACTGCCCAATCAGGACCAGCCCTGGGGCAGGGAGGAGCGAGGCTCCGGGTTTCATACTCCTCCTGAAGTGATGCAGAAACCTTTTCCTCTCTTAAGTGCAAACAGATTTAAGAGATGTACAACCAGAAACATGGGGACTTTCAAGCCAGGCCTGGGCTTTGGACCGACCCTGCAGGACCGAGACCCAGATCAGACCCCACTGACCCGGAAAACATCAGCCCTGGCTTCCCTGGGGAGATGCTGCTCCCCTCCTGTGAACACTGGGCTCTGCTCTCTTTGGCAGCTCTCTCTTCTGGTCACATTTGCCTTCTCTCCTGTAAGCTGTCACTGTGTGCCCACACCCTGGGCTTCCCCAACATCAGCCTTGAGCACCAGGAACAGAGGTGGGCAGAAGGAGCAGCTCTGAAGTGCCTGCAAAGCATCCCAAGGGATGCGCCGTGCTTCCCCAAGGACCGAGGTATCCTTGCCAGCACCCTGATGTTCCTGCTCTTCAACCTAAAGCCAAACCTGCTTCTGCCCTATCATTGTACCCATGGGGTATAAAGCTTTCCCACAAGGAAGAAGAATGTTTCTTGCTCTTCAGAGAAGGCCTCTGAGCAATCCTGCGCCTGGGCAAGGGTTGACAAGCAGCCTAAGTGTGTGAGCAATGCTGGACCTGTTCTCTCCCACTCAACAGAAAGCAGATGAAGAATGTTTTCAGGACATTAAAGATGCCTTCCTGCTTAGTTGAGGCTTGCCAGAAAACAAACACACCTTCAAGGCCTGCCTCCCATTAGCAATCACCACTAATACAAACAGAGAGACCAAGTGAGTGTCTGATGGATAAATTAGCTTCCCCTACCACAGGCCATTCCCATCACCTTACAGGAAACTCCTTGTCGCACCGGTCAAGCCAAGCTGGCAGCAAGAGCCCCGTTAGTGTTGAGTAATTAACCTTGAGTGGAAAGCCGAAGGGTGATTACACATCTCATCAGAGCTTGGATGCTACCTAAAGGGCTCACACTAATCCCCTCCAGCCAGCCTTGGCTCCTGCAGCCCTGAGTTTTGCTCTCAATTTGGGCAGCAGGTTTAGCATAAATCACGGTTTGCATGGGGAATGCCAAGTGCTCATCACCAGTGTAGAGCTCGGCATCACCCTGAGCACTGTGGCTTTCCACATCCTCCTTTGCCTCAGCCAAGCAGCAAGGACTGCTTGCCATCCATCCAATTGTAACCAGCTGTTAGCTGGGGCTCTGGGAGATCAGTGCAGACCCTTTCTGACCCATGAGGACCCATCCCCTCTTGGAGACAGGGTCGAGAAAGCCCCCCAGGTGTCCAAAGGGGATTTGCTTCCTTGGGGAGACATCTCCCAGCTTCCCCACATGTGCAACCACAGAGAGTCAGGACTTGTTATTCTAAAACAAAGCTCTTTCATCCTGATAAAGTCCAGATGCTCGTTCATAGCTGCATTAGTCACGGAAACACCCAGGAATCCATCTCCTATAAGTGCAGAGATCCTGAGCTGCCCAAAGCTTTCACAAACCCAAAGAAAATCAACAATCCCACGTGTCTCAAAAGTAAATTACTGTTTAAAACCCCAACCCCCCCACATTTATTAACAACCAGCAGAGAATGAACAAAGAAACGATCCACTACCCCTAATTATATGGAAAGCAACAACACAGCTGAACAAACCCATCTCTTCAACCCACACCCAGAGAAGAGGCCCAACCTTCACAAGCAACTTCTGGCATAGGAATGAGAAACAAAAAAGTCCATTTACTCACCACAGCCCCACTGATCCCTGCAGCAGCCTCCCCTGACCTCACGGTACAGCCAAAGACCATCAGCACCCACTACAGGTGGGGTGGTCGCTCTGCCCCATCACCTGCCTCGTTCACACATCCCAGGCATCACCTGCAGGGCTGGAGCTGGGACAAGCTCTTAGGGCAAAGCAAGGATGGGGTTAAGCCCACACATGGTTTGTGAGCAGCCAGCTCGTGCCCTGACCAGTGTTGAGTCTGGTTCTTGCTCTCTGGTTACCCCATATAATCTGCTCAACCCTGTGTTTCGGAGAACTGCTGTGTAAGGATGTGTTTGCACAACCGCCTGCATGCCAGAGCGAGGCAGTAGGGGCTGTCATCCCTTCTGGCTGCCTCAAAAGGGAGAAGAAACTCCATCCCATCCCATCTGATCCCACCATTGTTCTTCATACCCCTCTCATTCGAGTCCCTCCATTCTCACAGTACCTTCTCCCTTCCCACCGTGTTCAAGGGGACTAATGCCCTGGCACTAATCACTCCCCAAAGATTTAGATCCTTCCCAGGGCTTGACACACAGTCACGGGAGAGCCAGGCAGGCTCTGAGCCAGGAGATCCGAGCTTCCCAGAGAGCTTCTCCTATGGGTGCACAAAATGGAGTAAAAGCCTGAGATTGCTCCTCTGCAGCCCCACCAGAGCATGCGTAGGGTGCAAGAAATGATGGGTTTCTGGTTGTCACAGGGCTGCCAGGATACGGAATAATGTCCATAAATGCCCCAAATGTTTGTCACCCTGAGCACAAGCAGGAGACACATTTCCCACCTCTGGCCACAGGCCCTCACCCACCGAATCTGGGTGGCAAATTGCCATATGAGTCTCTGGAATGATCCCATGGGACAAAGTAGCCCCCAAAGCTGTGCATCCCATCTCCTCATGGGTATGTCTCTTCAGCAGGCAGTGTTGACAGTTGTCCCATTGGAGCATCCTGATGCCACCCCACCATTTACTGCGCCATCCTTGGTATTCCTCTCTGAGCCTGAGGCAGGTTTGTGTCTCTCGTGCCTGGTAATGGCTGTTTCAATGCCCCTGAGGCACAGCTGCACATCCTCCCGAAAGGACGGGGTGTACAGTCCATAGATGACAGGGTCGGTGCAGGTGTGCAGCAAGCCAAAGAGGAAGAAGCTGTGGTTGACATACTCCGGCATCTTCTGGATCATGGCTGGCTGGAACCAGTACCACAAACCCAGGAGGTAATATGGGGTCCAGCAGATGATGAAGGTGGCAACAATCACTATGGTCATCTTGAGAGTCTTCATGCGTGCCTTGGAGATGTGGTCACTTTGATGTCTTATCAAACCTGCCGGGGAGAGCCAAAAGGATAGAGGGAGATAGGAGAAAACCAGGAGAACGTAACTATCCATGGGCATGCTTCTGCCAGAGAGGGGACACCATCTCCTGCTTTGGTCTATGGCCCATAGGAGGCAGAAGACGTCAAGGAGAGGGGGTCAAGAAGTTTGTGTAAAACCCTTTAGCTGGGGTTCAAAGGGTGGTGAGATAGAGCCAACAACGCTCCAGGCCGGAGCAGGCTTAGTCATGGAACCATGGTGGACACTAAAGGGCTGGGACCTGCTTACCTTTATTGACCTTTAGCTGCTTGCTGACCTCCCAAATGATCCGGGTGTAGCAAACGATCATGACGCTCAGCGGGGTGATGTAGAGGGTGGTGAAGGTGAACATGTTGTACACGGTTTCCTCCCAGTGCGTTCGGAAGCTCCCGTGGGTAACACACTGAGTGAAGTTCCCTCCTGGAGCCGTCTGCAGGTGGAAGAGGAAAAGCTGGAATGGAGAAACAAATATTAACACAGAGAGCCTTTGGAGCAGCACATCGCATCCCGCAGGTGCTCCTGGATGTGCAGGGACAGCACCTCCCTGCTGCTGTCGGGATGGGAGAGGTGCTCTGGGCACCTAATTCATGGCTCTGGCCAGGATGGGTGGGATCTGGTGGCTCTGAAATCCCATTTTCTATCCATTCCAAATGTTATTTCGGACAGGAGCTGCTCAGGTTTGTCTTCGTTTGCTCCAACATGCAGTATCCTGATTTGCAATGGGTGTTATAAGGAAGGTGCAAAGCAGCGCTGAGTAAATTCACTCAACAAAGCCAACCTGGCAGTGATGGAACCAATGGATCGGAACAGACTCGCTGGGGCCGTCAGGATGGGGAAGCTCTCCTCCAAACCCACCCAGCTTGGGCAAACCTCATGGGGAGAGGACGGATCCCTACCTGGGGTGAAGCCAGGAGCACACTGCCGGCCCAGGCAGCACGGAGCAGAAGCCCATTGCGACGGCGAGCACGGGAGAAGGGATGGAGGACGGCTGCGTGCCGGTCCAGGCTGATGACCACCAGCACCAACGCGGCCGCATACATGGCAAAGAGCTTGAGGAAGTTGAGGAGCTTGCAGGAGATGTTCCCCCCGTACCACTGCACCGTCACGTTCCACACTGCATCCAGGGGCATCACCGCCACCGTCACCAGCAGGTCAGCCAGCGCCAGGCTGAGGATCAGCGGCCGCACGTGGGATTTCCTCCTCTTCCTCAGCAGGCTGCCCAGCACCGCCGCGTTGCTGCCCATCGCCAGCAGGAAGAAGATGACCGTGATGATCACCCGCACCCTCGCCGCCTGCGTGAACCGGGGCTCGACCCAGGGCTCAGGGCAGATGGAGGATGTGACATTGGCATCCTGCTCTGTGACGGGGAGATGGGGAGATGTGGGGAGCTGCTCGTCACTCATCCCCTGCCAAAACAGAAGCAGCAACATGAACCTCGACTTAGGGCTGCGTGGTGTGCTGCAGCTTCAACATAAGGAGCGATGGTGGGATCTGCACCAGGGACCCCCATTCCCGGTCCATTCCCTCTGTGTTTTGCCAAGCCACCGCATCTCCCAATCATGGTGACACTGCCTGCCTGCCCCCCTTGGCTAACCCCTGCCGTAGCTATAGAGATTGCTCACACAGGAGTGTATTTTTAGCTCTTTACAAGGCGGGTGAGCAGCTGGGAAGCGGGACCGGTGGCTAGAATTAAGGGATGAGCTGCTGCCCACCAGCACCCGGCCAGGAATGGGTCACACCGGAGCCGGCTGAGCTTGTGCAGGAGCAGCCAGTTCGAGGACTTGCTCTTCCAAAGGGGCTTTGCAAGCAGGGATCAGCTTTTTTAGAGGCCCCACGACACTCTCCATCAGTGTGTTAAACCTCAATGGTCTGCCTCTATCTCCAGCACCACATCTGGGGCTATGGATGGGAGCAACTGGGGCTGGCCAGGAGGTGAGAAGGGGGATCCCACACTGCTCTCAGGAGAGGATCACGGTGGCATTTAGAAGCCTGGACCTTACCACAACCCGAGCATCACCAGCTCAACACCTCTTGAGGTCCCTTTGCCTTTGGGAGGTGAAGCAGGAAGAGGAGGTGAAGGCAAAAAAGCATCCACATGGGGGGTGTCTGGGGGTGATGAGCAGAGTGGCAGTCCCCCATGGCTTGATTTTGGTGCCCTTTTTTGCCCAAGCACAACAACAGAGTGGGGACAACTTGTGTTTCAAGGGCAAATAACTTCCAGCTCTCAGGGACACGAGCTGTTAACAGTCCCAGCCGCAGGCAGGGTATGGCTCTTACTGTTCTAAGCACTTTCTGCATTCCCTACCTTTGAACAAACAACACGAGCAGCAGAGATCAAATCTGTCTCCCCAGCGCTGCAGGATGGAGGTGCCAATACCTTGCAGCAAGCTGCCCTCCTCCAGCCCCACAACCAGCACCCCAAGCCCCTTTGCTCCCCTCACCCCCCTCTCCCCACACACCGATCCAACCAGCAAGCAGCAAAAAGAAGCAGTTTAAAAGTACCAAGCTGCTCGCAGGCTCTCTGGAAGAAACAAGGGGAAAGCCGTGTCCAGGTCTGCATCAGCGCCAGCTGATGGGAACGTACCTGGCATACACATGCCCTGATGCCGAGAGAAGATGCTCCTTGTCCTTCTCCACAGGGCTCCCTCCACTGCGGTGCCGAGTCAGGATGCTCCAGTGCGTCTTTGCATCACAGCCCTGCAACAAACCCCTTAAAGCAGCAAAATCTCCCCTTGCGAGCCAGGAGCAAGGCTGGTTTCAGCACAGGCGAACGCAGGCATCTGGAGATGGCAACGCCAATGCAAATATCTCCTGTGCTGGCAAACCAGGAGGTGGGCACTCATGGGCAGCCCGGGGCAGGCAGATGGTGATGTTTCACCCCTGCCCTTGAGGGCTTAAGGAGCTGCTTGGTTTCAGGCTTAATGAGCAGGAAGCAGTGTGATGACAAAGCTGCTGTATTGCAAGGAACGGCCAGAATTCAAGATGCATTGGCCAAATGTGGCCCCATGAGGGATGAGTGCCAACACTCCCTGCATCAGTTTTCTATAAATACAGGGAAATGAGTTAATTATCCCTGGAGTTAGTGATGAATATCCCGTTGCTCAGACAACCAAGAGACTCACAGCACACACAAGCACACACGTGCCATAGCGATGCTCCTGGACCACACAGGTCCATAGGAGCATCATGGGTAAACACAGGAATGTGCTTGAACTGGAAATGCTCTAAGGAGGGAATTAACAAGAAGGAACTTGGGTCATTTTTCCATTTTAATGAGTATACATCTCTTTTCTGGGTTCTATCTCTTCCCACCTTGCTCTTCCTTTATTTCTTTCAGCATAATGCAGTGAGAGCTCAATATGAAACCCCAGGAGGAACAAAAAGCTCACAGAAGCTTAATAAATATGATGTGCAATGCCAGGGCAGGGAGGGAAATTGAGGACATCCCTCTGGCCAGCAAGACTGAATGAGCTATGGGGAGGACAGAGGACCAGCCCCAAGCCCTGCTGTGGCCAGCATCAGCAAACACTCCCTGGGGCATCACAGAGACTTTGATAAAGTGCAAACAGACCTTCACCTCTCCTGGTCTATTAAATCACAAAGCAGATGGTGCACATGGGGACTGCAGGTCCCAGGCTGGAGGTGGCGGCTCTATGCTATTCACTGAAATGAGGAGGGTCCCTTTCTGGGATAGGGGGTTTGTGGATGTTAAACCTATTCCCTTATCCCTGGCAGGAGATGCCTGAGGTCTCACGGGGGTTGCACCATCTCTGAGGCTGCTGTGCTAGCAGGAGTGCTCCTGGGCACAAGCAGAACAGGAGAACCTTCCCCTTTTGTGGGTTTAAGAGTCAAATTGTGTGGGATAGAGACCAGCTCTTGAGACCCAGGGGGGGCACCACCATCCATCAGAGTGCCCTCACCCCCCATCACTTCTGCACTCAACCGAAACCCATCAAGCTGGAAACCCTCTGCTCACAGTCTCAGAGGACAATTCACATATTCAAGGTGCAGGACCCAATGCACCCAGTGAGCACCAGCCACCCCTGCCACGTGCAAGGGGACCGTCCCCATCACCTCCTTACCTGGTAGGGGCATCATCCCCCAGCATCACAGGAAAACCTGGTCCCTGGGGAGAGAAAAGGCACAAAACCCACCAAGAAGCTGTGTGGAAGCCTGTTTGTTCCAGCAGTCACCTCCTCCTGGCGTTAGGCCCCTGCTTAAAGCCGAGATTAAATCGGCCCCACACGCTCATCCTTCTTTTCCCTTTCATTTAGCTCTTTGCACCTGCACGAAAGCAATTGAATAGTGAGTCAGGAATGTATTCCCTGTTTGTCCTCCTGCCTGGCTGCCTGCCTTTCTGTCTAGAAATGTCCTCTCCATCCCCTACTGGATGATGTAAGAGAGGGACAGGATTTTTCTGGGGGACCGTAAGCCACAACAAAGCCTTTGGTCCCTGTTCAGAGAGGATGTTTTTAACATGCCATCACGCAGAAATGTCCTGGGCATGCCTTAGCAATAAGTCTTATTTAAGGGTGGGGTTCCTCATGAAAATGACTCTTTTCCTCCAGTGTTTGCACAGTAACCCCCTTGTGTTTTCCCTCTTCTCCTCAAAGGTCAGCTTGGATGCTGTCTGCTCAGCAGCCTTCAGCTGAAGCTCTGAACACTGGTTTAATAATCAGAGGGTTTTGGTCCCCAGCATTAGGAAACAGCGCTGGCAGACAGGGCTTGTTTCCATACAGCACAGCTTGGCTCTTCCCAAAATCCCCTCCTTTTGGGATGCTGCCCCAGTACATCCCTGGAGCTGCAGCCCAGCACTGGGTCGTGGGGAGCCAGAGCATCTCCAGGCATCCCCCAATCCATATGGATCACCCTGGGATGCTGCAGACAAGGAAGCCTCAACAGGTACCACAGCCCCAGTGGCAGTTGTTACATGAGCAGGAAAAGGCAAGCGCTGTGTTTTTCCATCGGATATCCTGTATAAACCGGGATCTCATGCAGGGAAAGTGGCACGGGATGGAATTTCCATTAGCCGAGTGCAAACACGTGGCAGGGAACCTGCTGCTGTTTTTGCTCCTAAATCACCACCAGGGTCTTGGCTCCACAAGAGAGAGAAAAACTTGTGTTTCACTTCGGAGAGGAACTCCTGCTGCTGAGTGTTATGGGGGGGTAATGACTGCTCTTGTTCCAGCAGAACCATCCTATTGCAGCACCCATCACCCGTGCCCTCGGGGGTTTGTGCTGGGCTGGCTGTACAACGGTTCCCCTTGAAACCTCATGATTTCAGGGGGTCCAATGCTGATTTTTATGACCTTATTCCCCCTCCAATTCTTCTCCTCCTCCAAACCTCGAATTGTCCCAGGAGCAGCTCAGCCAAGGAAATTCTTGTCTCATACTGGACTCGAAACAGAAAGTCTAGTCAGGGACATCTGACATGCGATGTTTTGGTGAGTAAATACCAGCGCCCATGAAGTCATTTCCCGGGGTTAGAAATGAGCTCACCTCTGGAACAGCTTCTCTTCTTACCCAAAGTTCACAAGTCAAGCGGTTTGGAAGCTCCCAGTTTTCACCCTCCTCTTCAGAAATCAGCATTGGGGCTGCATGCGGCGTGAGGCTGCCTCCGGTTGTGCGCTACGGACAGGTCCGTGGTGTGACAACAGCCCGAGGTCCCTGAAATCCCTCAGCAAAAGGCAGAGGACCAAAGCTCAGCGGGCAGTGGGGATAAACCGGTGTCTCATTCTGCCTGCTCACCCGGCCCTGGCCGCTCTGCCGGGCCTGCCAAGAGGACAATAATTGCTGTTCCTCACGGGAATAATCTGGGTCATCCTGTCCACCTCCTAAAAGCCCTTGTTTAAGGCAGAGGGAGGGATCTCTCCTGCCCACCGGGTTCTGTATCTTGGCAAACTGTGTCTGTGGAGTGTTTCCTGGTGAAATAACACACTCTTTCTGCTTCAGCTTTGTATATGGAAGCCTTGCTGGAGACCTTGCTGATAAGAGCCCTTTCTCCAGGGGTACCATGCCATTGGGTGGTGGTGTTGAGAACAACGTGCTCTCAATCCTCAAACCCACTGCAATTCCCATCTTTTTATACCCCGGCTGGTGCTCCTGGTTTTGCTGGACATCCAGGTCACATACCCAGCCAGGATGGTGCAAAGGACAAGGACCCCTCTGGTAGGGGAGCCCAGATGTCCATAGCATCACTCCCAGATGTTCCTCACATTTACCCCTTCCCATATGGAGCCCCAGCTCTCAGGGTCTTTCCTCCATCTCCCACCAGGGCATCTCAACCAGGGCAAAGTCCTCTTTCCCCATCTCTAAACTAGACAAGAGAGAAGAGTGAATCCATTACCCTAGACCAAACCCTGAGGTCGAGCTCCAGAAAACCTGGCAGGCTTTGGTGCTAAGCCCCATTCGATGATCACCAAGCAATAAACCTGGATGCATGTGTTCACCATCATTCCACTCACAGTTCATCTTCCCCACAGCAGCTTTTCCTTGCCCAGGCTGGAATCTTCAGCTGGGGGGATCAGTTTGGGAAATCTCATCCAGCTCCTTGGTCCTGTGATGTTCCAGTCCCCATTAAACCAGGAAAATCACCTATAGGGCTGATGGAGGGCCATGGGTCCCCTTCAGCTCTGGCACACTCTGACCCAGCCAGGGCCTTCACTGTCCTAACTGGGTATTTATCTTGAGCTGGAAGAAGTTATGAAATGCCCATGTTTTCACTGTGACTAACCTACGGAAGTGAACAATTTTGTCCTTATTTTTGGATGGGTTTTAGTTGCTCTCCTTTTGCCTTCCGTGCCCTCTTTTATCCTTCACTTCTTTTTACTCCCTTTGGGACCATCGCCATTCTCCAAACATCAAATATCCTCCTCTCCCCATGTTCTCAGATTGGATTGTGTGTCCCAAAGGCAGTATTTCAGTGCTCCCTTTGGATGGCCCTTCCAAAACACAGGCCAGATTCAAGGGCTGTTTTCCTCCATTTCACTGGGAGAGAGGCGAGATGTGGGGAAAGATGAAAGCCCCATGGGACCCTCTGCAGCACTACTCAAGAGTAAGAAGCAGCAAAACCTCCCTGACACCTCTTTCCCTTGTGCTTTGTATCTCCAAGCAGTTTTCAAGGCTTAAACCCACCCTTTATGCAGGGACACCACCGATTTCAGGAAGGATCAGTGGCTCAGTGGGGAGAGAACACATTAGTGTGGAATTAAACAAGCCAGAGGAGCGTAATTTCTGATCCACCACCTTGTTCCTACTATCCTGCAAGAAACCTGCTCTGATCCAGGCTCTGGGATGAGCATCAGTGCTGACATCCTCCCCTGGCCAGACTTGGCCTGGTTTTGGGAAGCAAAGCTCAATCCAGTGCCAGGAGCACTGCACTGAGTTTTTCTTGGGGAGGTCTTATCTCCCCTGCTGCCTTTCCAGCCTGCTCCCGGCAGTTTCCATCCATTCCAAGGTGCTCACACCGGGATGCTGCCGGCCTTTCCCATTGCACTGCCTGCTGCTGGCAAACTCACATTTACCCTTTGGGAAAGCTGATACGGCCACAACGGCTCCAAGGGGAATCCCGGCAATGCTGGAATTAGCTGGGCACAGACTGGCTCTTCCGAGCATGCCCTCATGAGCTCATGAGATAATTTACAGCTCTGCTCATCCCCATGACCACAGGCGTTCCAGGAAGGGGAGGCGCTTCCGTGCCCCCTTTTGCCAGCGTGGATGCCGGTGAACTCCTTAGGAGCCAAAACTTGGACGGGCACTGGCCCTGATTGCCTCAGTGCAGTAATTAACCTGAAATTGATTCATGTATGGCTCACGTATGGTGCCCACCACCCACCCAGCTCCATCCCTTGCGTGTTTTCTGCCCACGCCAAGTAAAGGCCCATCCTCACGTTCAAAAGCACCACTGAACTTGATGCTCTCATTGCCATCACCATCGCCTCTGGTCCAGCTTGCACAGCCTACACCTCTCCATGCGCTCCAGTCCTTACAGAGCAGGGCAGCGACGAACTGTGGTGTGCTGGAAGATGCAAACCCTCCCCTGCACATTCATGGGTCAGGCAGGATTTTGGTGGGTTTTAGGGAAAAGTGCCTGGTGCTTTGCTGGTGCAAATCAGCTGCAAATCTGCTTGCCTTGACCTGGTTTATAGCAAGAAAATCGAGGTGGGAAAGGCACAGATGAGCCCAGGGACTGCCAACCCATGGGTTGGAGGCTGCTCTCTCTGCCAAGCATGGGTGCAGAGCTTGGAGCACCTCCAAACACAAAGCTAATTCCCGTAAATAAGAGTAATAAATTAAGGATTTCTTCAGGAGCAATTAATTGCCCAAAGCACCATGTGTTTTGACACAGGATGGTCTTTGTCCACCAAACCGTGTCCAGAGCTAAAGCAAACAGCTAGTGGGCTGTGGGCTGGAGCTCTGTTCCTGCTCCCCCTCCATGGTTTAAATGTCCCCATTGAGGCACAGCGCTGCCTCGGACATGGCCACTTTCCAGTTGTGCCCATTCCCATCCTGCAACTGCATTTCCATCCCCAGTCCAAGGTTGTGCAATAACCCAGACCCTGCTGCTAGCCCACATCTGCCAGCAGGACGTACCCAGCCAATATTAGTGCGGTACCAGCATGTGGCACCATGATACCCTGTGAGTATCCCCAAGGAGATGATGGTCCAGGCACCGTGGAAGGAGAGGCTGGGATGTGCATTAGTCACGGAGAGCTTGAAAATAGCAGCCTTTTCCCTCTCACAGAGTTTCTAAATGAGCCAGGACATCTCAGCGTCCTCAGCAATGTAATTTGAAAGGGATTTGCTATTGAGACACTTGTGGTGCTCTCATAACATCTCCCATCTCTGCTCTTCCAAGCTGCGATGGGGAAGGAGACACCTCAGAAATGGACACAGCATCCAGGAGGACCCTTCAGTGATGTAGGACATCCCAACAACCAGCAAACCCCTCTCCAGGCAACGTGAGTCTGGATACGGAGCTGTACACGTGCAGCAGGGAGGCAGATAACAGCCATGCACTGCAAAAGCACTAGAAAAAGCCCTTTGCCTTGACAGATGGGGTCACAGAGCAGGGGACACCCCACATTTACATGCTGGGGGTGTTGGTTATGTGATGGCTCCAGCAGACACTGGGGGCTCACCCCACAGCCAGACCCTGCAGCCACTTGCTCTCCCCCAGCTCCCAGACCTCCACAGCTAAAACGAGTCTTTCCCTGACCCCTGCCTTCCACAGTGTCCCCCTCTGTGGTGCTTTTTGCATCTGTTTCATAGATGATGTATGTGGAGCTGAGCACTGCTGAGCCACGGGCAAAGCTTCAGCCTCCAAAAGCAAATCCTTCCTGGGGGGAAAGGTCCGCTCGCTGTTTTTCTCCCAGCCACAGCCTGTAAATCCTCATCCACACAATAAACCCAAACTCCAGTAGTTCACTTTTCGGGCTCTTTTCCAAAGATTTCAGGCAGTTGGAGTGTAATTTTGTGCTGATGAAGCAGTGGGAGAGGGCTTAAGTGAAACAATATTGTGGTGGAGCGAGGCTTGGTGGTGGTTCAGAGCACAGAGTGAACCCCAGGGACCCGCCATGTCTCCCAGTGCTCCTACAACCCATGGAAATCGCCAGTCCGGCTCCTGGGATAGCAAAACAGGACTGAAAAAACAACATTAGCCACCCCTGGAGCATGGCTGGGGCAGCGCCGGAGCCAAGTGCTTAATGAAATCCCAGCTCCCAGCTCGCCCTCCGAAACCGCGCAAACTTCCCCCAAGTGTTTGGGATGGAACAAAGTCATCAATCACTTATTTTAACTCCCATCTCCGTAAACAGAAGCAAGCCCAGAAACAGGCAGCAGGGGAAAATAACCGTCAGCTCCCTTCGGAGGAGCAGAGAGGGTGCGGGGAAGGAGGACGGGGCTGGCAGCAGGGAACTGAGCACGGCCTTGGCCCCAAAGGGCATCTCATGCACCCCACAGAGCACTTCAGAGCCCCTGTAGCCTGTAAACCCCATGTGCAGCCCTGAGAGCAGCCCCACCACCCAGATACTCTCCTTGCATGGTGTTGTCAGATTCTGGCAACAGTCACTCTGCCAATGCCATATTGGAAAGGGTGGGAGGCACAAATAGCTGGGATGGGCATCCCTAGCCAGTTTTCTTCTGGATTTATTAGAAGGACAACCATGAAGGAGCACAGAGAGGGAAATACTGTTCCACTCTCTGCTGTCACACTCCTCTTACCCTGCCCCGGCCTCAGCACTGGTGGGGAGAAGCATTAAGCACGGCAACAGTCACATAAATACATTATGGACTTGTAATCACACATTGTCATGGGTCCAGATCAGAACCCTGATGTGATGACCATAACGACACCAGCAGTTTGGTCTGGGATGCTTCTTTCCCCACTGGCGACGGACATGGAGCAGCATCCTGCTTGTCCCCCATCCCACAGGTCTGGGATCCACCTCGGGTGGACGGGAAGCGGCCGCACATGCCCCGGAGCTGCGGTGCAGCCGGTGGTGCTCAGCGTTGGAAACATCTGGGGCTCTGCTTGTGCTGCTCCATCCAGCATCAGCCACATGCCAGAGCCGCAGCGAGGGGTGGCCAGGCCAAGTGAGGTTGTGCAACCAGACTCTTCTAGAGCCTTGGGTTTTGCATGAACTCACATGTCTCAGACCTGCTCCTGAAGCCACACACGTGTCTCCAAGCTTGTCTTGCAGGAGATGTGCTGGAGAGGAGACATCCGTGCTAAGGAGGAGGCACCTGTGTTAAGAGGGATGCAAAATCCCATGCAGAAGGACCCGCAGGTGTGCTGGGCTGGAGCTATCACCTGGATTCCATGGCATACAGAATAACAGCTTTCTTTTGGGAGAGCAGCACCTTTCCTTACTCCACACTGGGATCCGTGGAAATTGGTGCCAGCACCAGCAGGACCATAGCTGAGGCACTGGTGTTGTGCTAGGGCAGGAGGTAGGTGCCACCCGGGAAAGATGAATTCCTTACTCCCCGTCTCGGCACCTTTCCCACATCCCATCCTCATCACAGGGGGGAAACGCAGTGAGCTCCACATTGATCCCGCAGGTCCTAGGGGAACTCTCTGTCTCCAGGCACCTTTTGCCCACCGGATAAACAACCTGCCATCTCTCAGCACATCCCCGTTGTGTTTTCCCTGTCCCCTGTACACACAGACAGGAGCTGGCGCGGGCACCACCGATCATTTTTTACATTACACCTTCATCTGTGTTCCTCCTGCACCGCTCCCTCTGGCAGCAGGGCCGGCAAGGATTACTAAGAGGCAGCCTGAACCTCCACTGGCACATCCCGTACACCACTGGCTGCCCCTAGGCCCATCCCCAGCCTCCGGGAACATCTCCTACCATGTAAAGCACACACTGCCACACCAGGCTCCTGCACAAACAGCAGGGCGCCGAGGTGCCCAGGGCTGCATGCATGGGTGGCACTCACACATGGCCATATGCTTTGTGCAGTATAAAAGCCCTGAGCAAGGACTATCTGCCACAGGTAATATGGGAGAAATGTGGCTGCAGAGGGAGGAAGGACCTGGGGGGGGGAGTGAAGCCAGCCTGGGGCAGGTGGGGAGCTCCCCTTAGGGTTTGTTGATACACCTCTTTATGGCTCAAGTGGGATGCAGTCACATTTATGTGCAAGGATGGACCTGTCTCTGCAGCTCTGTGATACCCCAGGTATCCATCTGGCTTCATCCCACATCCTTGCATGCCCCAGCATCCTCATTTGACCCCTGGCAGAGCCAGAACAGGGGCAAAAGCGAGCAGGCAGCACAAGCAGCACAGGTAATGGTGTCCTGCTGAGCTCTGTGAAATGTGGGAATTCCATGGGGTACGGGGGTTTGTCCCAAACATTTGTCCCAGACCAAGCAGGCACCAAAAAGGCATCCCCAAAACTCTTTGCACTACATGCTATGCTCTGTATTTTCACCTTCAATGCCCAACAGCATCTATTTTGGATCCAGACCCAGGGTGAACCCCTAACAGCAATGCTGCTGCGCTCGGATGCTATGCCCACACCTGGATGTGGTACCCATACCACAGCACCCTGCCACACAGTGGCATCGCCGCCAGCCCCCAGAGCTGCAGTTTCACCCAGGGTTTGTGTTTACCATCACCTCGTTAAGGGATTATTCAGTCTGTGGTTTCCTCTCTCGACCGATCTGTTTGTGCTCGGCGGCCGGTGGCTCGCTGCCATCCCCTAAGCTACACGCCGGGCTATATAAGTGCCTCACTGCCTCGGCTGCGGGAGGCTCGCGCGCAGCCCAGCTCAGCGGCGGTGCACGGCAGGGTTTGGTAAGCAGCAACTCTCTCTTCTTCTTCCCAACAGGCTGCAAATCCCTTATCCCACAGCAGTGAAATCCCTCGCCTCACTCCAGGGACCGCAGCTCAGTCTGTGGCTCTGTGGGGAGAGGATGAGATGGTCCTTAACGGGGGTTTTGTGGGTTTTGTACTAAGAGCAAATAAACCCCAACTCTGCTCAGTTTTTCCCTTCATAGCAGCTCGTGGTTATGTAATATTGCTGTGTTATTAAGGCTGTGTAATTAAGAGCAGTTGTGATTGAGGGTGAGGTGGGTATTAATTGATGGGCAGATGAAGGAGCAGAGCCTGCGGGCTGGAAAAACTTGATGAGGACGTGGTTCCCCATGTCCTGCTTCTCCCTTCCTCATCCCAGCTAATGGGTTTGGGGCAGGGTTAATGGGGATGCCGGAGTGGGATGCTGGGGGGGTACAACAGTGCTTTGCTCACATGGGGCTGTTTGATTCCTTGCGGCTCTGTCCCACACCAGCTTCCCTGTCAGAAAGGGGATACAATGCTGAATGCTCCCTGCCACCAGGATCTGGCTGCTGGAACCCCCCTGTTCCCCAGCATCACATGTCCCCAGGACAGAGGGATGTATCTCAAACCCAGCACTGAACAAGTCACAGCCAGCTCCCAAAATAGCTGCCGAGTGGGAAACAGGCTTTCAGCATGGATTAATTTTTCCTGGTTATTGTCTGGCTGCGAGTTCACAACCCCGCCGTAAGCCCACAAAACACGGCTCATGTGTTGCTCGTTATTTTTGCTTGACTGGGATTTGCTGAGCCATAATCAAAGTATTTCCTAGTCCCACATTCCCTGGTGTCGCTGGGGAAGGTTAAAACTGCTTACTAATGACAGGGTGTTCTCTGCCGGCTGCTCTTTGTCAGCTTTGTTTTATGGGTAAACTGAGGCACTGAAAGCCTCAGCCAACATTTCCCCTCCTCAGGCTATATAAGTTTAGCTGCATAAAATAAAGCATCTGGATAACACCAGCTCCATGGGTACCTTCACAAATTAAATACCCAAGTGCTTGGTGTCACAGGGCTAAGGGATTCGCTTACAGCAAAATCTGAAGGGGTTGAGCAGGGGGAGAGCAACACAAAGCCTCAGTCCGTTGTCTCTGTGTGCAGAAAAAGGGAAATATTTAGCTTCTTGCTCACATTTGCAAGAAAGACTTGGCTTGCGCATGGGATTTTCCACTTTCAGAGGCACTTGGGAGCCCTCCCCACACTCCTGGGACATACTGGGATATGATGCTGTCCTCACAGTAAGCCCAGTGTGCAGGCGGAGGGATGGAGGCATGATGTCCCTGCTCATGTGGGGGCCCATGGGGCTGCATGGGCTGCAAGAGCATCCCTGCAGAAGTATTTAAGCTGCTAAAAGGCAATTTAAGGAGATGTCATTACAAATCAGCGCTCTGCAGAATAGATTTGGGCTCAGATGTGACAGTGAGAAGCAGAGGGGATGCCAGTGCAGATGTGGAGCCCCTGCTGCTCCCCACTTGGGAAGCTGCTGTGGATGGGTTGGAGGGGGAATGAGTGGCTCCACTTTTGGGCTGGTTCAGCCTTGGAGAAGCTCCCTGAAAGCAGCAGGACCGTGGGTGAACCTCGATTCAGATGGGTTTGTCTCTGCAGGTCTGGACAATTGAGGGTACTCCAAGAAGCCCCAGACACCTCTGGAGAAGATGATCACTGTGAAGGAATGGATCTTCCTCCTCCTGCTGGGAGCCACATCCGTTCTAGGTGAAGGTTACTCGTTTCTATTCCCGTCAATGTGCTGTCCCCTGCCTGCGGGCACACCAGTGTGAAGGCATGTCTGTTGGCAGCTGCTGAGCCAGCAGACACAGGCCCGACATCAATGCCAGCTGCTGCTCTGGGTCAATGTAGTGTTTGCCTGACCAAAGGACTTCCAGATGAGGGCTGGCACCCACCCAGCCTGCAGAGCACGGGCAAAGCCTGTCTGAGATGCAGGCAGCCTCTGGTTAACCATGGATAAGCCCCCATGCTGGGGACCACCCCTGCACCCCAGCTCCCCTCTGCTCTGAGCAGACCCACCCTGGCCAGTGCCTTATCCATCACCCAAGCACGAACAAACCCGATCTCCAAACCAAGCCCTTGGGAAGCATCACCTTGGCTCTTCTCCAGGAGAAGATGCTCACAAGCAGCAGAATCTGTCTGCTGGCTCTGCAGGATTGCACATACCAAAGCTCTGAGTGACAAGCAACCTGCCCCTCTGCGCTGGTGGTCTTGTGAGGAGATGTGTTTGTAGGCTCTCTGGGTTTGTTTTTCAAGGCTACAGAGGAATTTTGCCCTGAAGTGCTCTGGCCAGACACCTGGTTTAAAACACGGAGAGTCAATTTGTGGCTGGGGAGGTGCCCAGAAGCCCTTGCTGAGCCCCCAGGAGTTCAGAGCCAGTGCTGGTCAGCTTCAGGCTTAGCTCCCCACTCTAAGTGGTACTAGTCCACCAGCCACAACCACCAGCTCCCCGTGAGCACACAGGTGGCCAAGCAAGTGCAGAAAACAGTCTATGGCCTGTAGCAACAACAAACCTCATCCACTTTGGGTTCATTTCTCCTCACACAGGGAGAGGCAGGATGTATTTTAGATCTCCAAAACCAAGAAGATGATTTGATCTGAGCTGCTCCACCACAGAAAGCACAAAATAGCTTTTCTTGAGTGCTAAGGGAAATGGCAAATTTGCATTATACCAGAGGTGCAGCGATGCTATGGGACATTTCCATAACACCCTTCAATTGGCATCTCCTGCCCTACATCCCACAGGAGCTCTAACCTGCTGTTCTCACCAGCCACAACCCAAAGGGAAAGCTGAAAAACTGATCCTAAGCATGCCCAGTCTCTTGAATCTCATTCATTATTGATCTAATTTAATCTCTTATTCATTAATCCTAGGTCAAAGGCTTCTGAAACCAGCCCTCGGCAGGATCCAGATAGGACAGAAAACCTTCAGCCCGCTGGTAATGCTCAGCTTGGAGAGTAAGTTGTTCCCAGCTCGGGCAGCTTTTCCTCACCAGGACAAAGGGTGTTTGCGCACATATTAGGGCTTTTTCAGCCTCAATTTACAACCAAACAGTATTATTTGAGTAGATGAGGACGTTTAAGCAATGGAATAAACGTTAATCATCTGCAACCTCCTGTAGGGTTCTAGCTGCTGTTGACACATGCTGCTGGCTCCTCTCCTGGAAAAGTGAAGGTCAAGTGCATGACCACAGCCCCGGCTCCTGTGGGAAGCACGCGCGGGCTGGGAGGGCGAGGAGAGCCCAGGGATGGGCAAGAACATGCTCTGACTTGCCCTTCCCCTTCCCAGCCTGTTCCCCCCACAGTTGGTGACACCATATAGAATAAAAGCCTGTGGGGTATTAATTACCTGTAGAGTTCAGTCTGCTCCTTAATCTCCAGGAGACATCGCAACCCCTCAAGCTTTACTGCCCTGGGCTCAGGAGTTAGATTCCAACAGGCACTGGAAGGGCTGGACATGCTGACACCATAGCTGAGGGATTAAGGGACTTTCCCAGCTTTCTGTCCCGTTCCCAGCAGCTCTCTTACCTGCTGGGGAGAATCAAAGCACAAAACCACGGTCAGAGAGAGGTTTTCTCCACTTGGTCCTTTGAAGAAAACTTCCAGGAAGATAGTTTTCCCCTCAAAGTGGATGGCACGAGGCAGTGATGCTGAGGCTTGCAGAGCAGGGGCTGACTCCTGCTTCTCTAGGGAGAAATAAAGCGAAATACTGAGATTCTGACCAATGCAATTGGAAACCAAAGCTCCTGCCCTTGGCGGCGGTGAGCTGTAAACTCAGTTTTTGCCTCCGGGAGAGGGGGGCCTGGTTGGGTCGAGCAGCCAGGCTCAGTGTAGGGACTGGTGCTCAGCCAGGGAATGGGCAGACCCTGCTTGAACCACCCCATGCATCCTCTGCCCGCAGGAACGAGGAGCAGCTCTCGCCGGGGAGACCCGATCTTCACCTACACCAGACGTAGTATGTGCCACGGGTCCCTCCCCACGTCCCCACCGGTGCTTGATCCCTCAGCTTCTCCCCATCCTCTGCTTTCTGCTTTTTCTGCTCTCAAGGTCCTACCTAAAGCCATATGATGCTATTTTCCTCCTGTGAGACTCCCCTTCTTTCTCATCATCACAGCCCTGCAGTGATCCCAAACAAGCTCAGGATCTTACAGAGATCCCACTGTAATCTGTTGCATGTTAGATTTCTGCTTGGGGAAGTACAGACAGACATTTATCCATGTGCCACCACATCCCCAAGCCCACCTCCTCCTGCATCCCTCAAACTGCTAAGTAAGGTCTATGGATGCACCGCTCAGGATGCTGAACCGGAGATGCCAACAGATTAAAATCTCACTCATCTAAGCCAAGAGCTCACTCCAGACCAGACATGACACTCCCTGGCTGCTCTCATTTAAACAGCCTTTCCCAGCCACCCGCTTTTGTAAGCCAGGGGTTCATTTTCAGCCTTTCTAGGAAAGAACCCAACCTGGTTCATTACAAATTGGGTGGAACAGTAGGTGTGGGAAATGACACAGCACTTATCTTCAAGAAACCTCATTTTTGGAAACTTCAGTCATGAGCACATCCCTATAAACATTAATAGAACACTGCCATTTAAAAATAAACCCAAACCACGGACTTGGAGTGGATCTCATCCATTCAAAGTCACTTAACACCATCTCTCTTATATCATCTAAATTAATACCATCTATAGCCAGTGAAAGAAATTCCTTTTAAAATCTAACCCCGTATTAAACCCTCAGTATGTTTTACAAACTCTTTTGTGTTTTACAGATCAGCTGTCCCCTACACGCTCAGCCTGCTCAGTAGCATCTTAGGCTTCTGTTTTGCTCACAATAGGACACACACTTCCCCTATAGGGAACATACGTTGAAGTATGGTTAAAGACATTCACCATAGAGGCAATTTTACTCTTTTTTTTTTGCTTTAGCTTGTTTTTATTTAACCACATTTGAAATGCAGGCAAGCATGGCCCCTCAGACAGCATTTAAATGACAATGTGTGTTTGATTTCCTTTAAGCCAAAGTTATTCAACACTAAGCATGAGCTGCATGCACTTTGCTCCCCTCCAGTTTATCTTAATCATCCTGAATTCAGTAGCCTGCAGGGAATTAAGTCAGAAGCTTTCAGACACCTCCTCATGCTTTATTTCCAAGCTCCCTGAACATGCTTTAAGTTTAATCCATGTGGTGCATAATATCCAAGTGCCTAGTCTGAGCTATATTGAAGCTGCTAAGAAAACAACTACTCATTTTTGGGCAGCTGTATGTCTAATGTGCATCTAATGTGCACCACTGATATTACTTAAGGTCCACTGGTGCCAGATTCAAAAAGGTATTTGTCTCCATGGTCGAAATGGAGCGAGTGCTCAGCGAAGTGTGGCCAAACCGGGGTGCAGAAGCGTACCAGATCCTGCCTAGCTGAGCGCCGCTGGGGCGTGCACTGTAATGAAGCAACTGAGGAAGGGCGGCTCTGCATTGGACACGTTTGCTCAGGTGCTCCTACAACCTTACTTACGGGCAGGGGGTGGTGTCCTGATCTCACCATCACACAGGCGCTGTATTCCCTTCACTCTCATTTTACCATCTTTCTTTCCCTTGAGAGAATTTTGTGATGCTGGTGCCTTCCCAAGCAGGGCTGGAGCAAAGCACAGGGAGTTTATAGCCAAATGGCAAGATAAGGGGGGATACAGGTATGGGGAATCATCAGAGACCCATAAAGATCCCAAGGATGCAGGAAAAATCTCATTAAGCTTATTGTAACAGCAGCTCTCAAACTGGAGTTGGCAACTGCAGGCAGCTGCATCCATGTAATCTCCAGGAAGAGGAAGAGTTGGGAATATTGAATTGCCATAGCTTCTGCATAAGGGGCTTGTAATTAATTATATTAGTCTTATAATCCCCCTTTAAAAAAATATTTCTTAAAACAGCCTATGAGAAAAGATAGATTATTATTTGGGAGTAATCACTATAGGTAACGAAAATGTTTTGGAATCACTGTTTGGGAGAGCATTTGTTAAACCCATTGGGTAAGGCTCATTTGGCAATTTACCCATTAGTCCTGCCCAAGCCAAGGATGCCATTGAATAAGAGGAAACAGCCTTTAAGGCAGACCAAAATCATGACTTCTGGGCATGAGCTGGTAACTGAAACCTGTAACGTTTAAGATGTTTGGATGTGTAATTTCATCAGGGTTAAGCTAAGAGCTCACATGCTGATCTGGATTCAAATTTTCCTGAAATCTAGCCCTTTGGGGAAGGTAAATACAGTTCCTAGCTATAATTATATCCACGTGTCTGCTTTCTAATTGTCAGGTTCAGAATCACATTGTCCCACCGTTTCTAAGGCACAGCTGCTAATAATCAGTAAAAATATGGTTTGGATCCAATTTATTCCTTATGCAGTATCTGCCTTATTGCATCTAAATTAAAAGCAGACAAGAGAATGTGCCATGAGTGTCCTGAGCACTTGGGGCCACTTTCTGACCTGCCTGCCTCTCCTCCAGCCTGCAACATCACCTGCCCCATGGGCCGTGTCAATGCTGACTGTGACACCTGCATGTGCGAGGATGCGACCCTTCATGGGAAGGTCTCTCTCGAGGATGGGTCGCCTGCTGCCGATGCCCGGGTCTACCTGCAAGCCACAAAACTCAAGCTGTTGACAACAGCCGATGACAGGGGCATGTTTAGGATCCCAGGGATCTGTCCTGATGGCAAAAACACCCTTAAAATAAAGAAAGCCAAATATGCAACAGCGACTGTCACCGTGCCCGAGAGCAACAGACGAAACCTGGCGATCCAAGTGCAGCTGCAGCGATCAGGTAGCCACAATGAGGTTTTACACAGCAGTAAGAGATAAATGATTTTAGGAGGGGAAGAGTAATGAGATGGCCTTTTCCTCCTTTGCAGGCAAACCCTATATTTTCAGAAGCCCTGAGGACAAAGCCAGGAGAGTGGGACAGAGCGTGTCGTTCTGCTGTGAAGCCCTTGGGAGCCCAGCCCCTGACCGCTACCTCTGGTAAGAAACTCCAGTTTGATCATGCAGAAGTCCTATCTGTCCCATGGATTCAATTTGTGTCTCCTTATCATCCCCATAAAAGTGGGGGTCTGGCTATAAACCAGCTAAATACAATGAGAGCAAATTGCTGCAAATGACAGTGTCCTGGAGATGTGCAGAGCTGGTGTATCTCAGAGGTGCTGTAATGTCATCTGCTGAGGGGCTTACTGCTAAACCACACAAATAAAGAGTTTGAAAACCCTCAGCAGGCAGTACTGGCCGCTCTCCTGTCTGCCAACTGCCCGGCAGACACGTCTCAGTACTGCCAGGGGAAGGGGAATAAGCTTTAGGTGATGTCCCCTGGCCAGATTACAAACGGGGAAACCTAGGCAAGAGATGTGACAAAATCCACACGGCGGGATGCAGGATTAAGGCCATGGCTCTGTCCCCTTAACTGCCTCCCTGTTCCTGACAGGTACCACAACGGCTCCCTGCTGGATCCCTCTTCATACAAATACAAAAACAACCTGATTCTGAAGAACCTGAACAGGCACCACTCAGGAGAGTATTTCTGCAAAGCCAGCAGTGCCGGGGGGTCAGCGAAGTCCCAGCCTGCCAAGCTTGCTGTCATAGGTAAGATAAAATGTGTGTGATGCTCTCCAAGCAGCTGGGGAAGCAGAAACCAGGAATTGTGGTGCATGTGGGAAAGAAAAGTCCCAAGAAAAATATTTGGGGCCAAATGCATGCATCCATTAGCAGATAAGCTTGCATGAGCTGGTAGGGAACCAGATGCTCTTTACAAACTGGAACTCTGGATTGCAGGTGACCTGCCAAGCTCAATCTGCTGGTTTCAGCAGATTTCTCACTGTATTTGCTGCCTGATGTGAATACTTGTTTGCTTGGGTTTTTTTTCTTAAACCCTGGGACACATTTAGTTTCTCCCTACCCAAAAAGCTTGGCAGCTGCAGAAGAGTGGAGGGTGGGTTGGATGGCAGTGGGTAAGCAGGAGCTGGATGGAAACAGCACTGCTCTTAATCAGGTACCTAAAGTGAAAGCTGAGCACCTGCTTTAGCAAAATGGAGGCCAGATGAATCCACCTAACCAAAATGCTGCAAAACCATCTGGTTTGTGGCTGTGAGACCCTCGATATTATTGGAAACATGTAACTTTGGGGGTTTCAGACCACATAGCAATGACTACAATTCTTTTGTGCTGCTCATTAAGAAATTCTATTCAACAGGGAGACAAGAGGCAGCCTGCGACTCCCAACCCCAAAGCCACCTCATCCGACTTCCTCATGACTGCTTCCAAAGAGCAACAAATACCTTCTACTATGATGTTGGCAAGTGCCCAGCAAAGACCTGTGCTGGGAAGCTGGATAAGGGACTCCGGTGTAAGGACAATGTTGCCTATTGCTGTGGAGTGTCCAAGATGGAAACCAGAGACATCTCCTGTGATGGGTACACGCTTCCCACTAAAGTGGTTGTAGAATGTGGCTGCAAAAAATGCACTGAGACCAAAATAACAGTTCGAGGCAGAGCCACAGCAGCAGATAATGGAGAGCCACTGAGGTTTGGCCACATCTACATGGGCAATAAGAGAGTGAGCATGACTGGCTACAAGGGAACCTTCTCAGTCCATGTCCCAGCAGACACGGAGAGACTGGTTTTAACTTTTGTGGATCGGCTGCAGAAGTTTGTGAACACAACAAAGGTTCTGCCCTTCAAGGAAAACGGAGGTGCTGTGTTTCATGAGATCAAGCTCCTAAGAAAGAAACCCCCTGTTACCCTGGAATCCACTGAAACCAACGTGATCTCTTTGGGAGAAATGGAAGAAGATGATCCGATTGCCGAATTAGAAATTCCTCCCAATGCATTTTATAGGAAAAATGGAGAAGCCTACAGAGGCAAAGTGAAAGCCAGCGTGACATTTCTGGACCCAAGAAACATCTCAACAGCTCCTGTGACACAAAGCGACCTGAACTTTGTAGATGAGGAAGGAGACGTATTTCCACTCCGCACCTATGGCATGTTTTCCGTGGACTTCACTGATGAAAAGGGCACCGAGTCCCTTAATGCAGAGGAGGTGAAGGTTCATTTGGATGCTGCTCAGGTGAAGATGCCAGAGCACCTGCAAGAGATGAAGCTTTGGTCCCTGAACCCAGAGACAGGACTATGGGAGGAAGAAGGGGACTTCAACCTGGAGAAAAGCAGACGGCGCAAAAGGGAGGAGAGAACGTTTTTGGTTGGGAACATGGAGATCAAAGAAAGGCGACTGTTTAACCTGGATGTACCAGAGAGCAGACGGTGCTATGTCAAAGTCCGAGCCTACAGAAGCGAGAGATTCCTGCAAAGTGAGCAGATCCAAGGGGTTGTGATTTCTATTATAAACACAGAGCCAGAACCAGGGTTCTCTTCCAACCCCAGAGCATGGGGCCGTTTTGACAGTGTGGTCACTGGTCCCAATGGAGCCTGTGTGCCTGCCTTCTGTGATGAGCAGAACCCCGAGGCCTATGCAGCTTATATCTTGGCGAGCATGGGGGGTGAAGAGCTTGAAGCTGTCCCCTCTGCTCCCAAACTCAACCCTAATGCTGTTGGGGTCCCACAGCCATATCTCAACAAGCTCAACTACAGAAGAACAGACCACGAAGACTCCAACACGAAGAAAACAGCCTTCAGCATTAACATGGCCAAGCCAAGCCCTAACTCCCCAGAGGAGAACAACGGCCCTATTTATGCCTTTGAAAACCTAAAAGAATGCGAGGAAGCTCCATACAATGCCCCTCACTTCAGGTTTTACAGGATAGAGGGAGACAGGTATGACTACAACACTGTTCCCTTCAGTGAAGATGATCTCATGAGCTGGACCGATGACTACCTGGCATGGTGGCCCAAGCCTATGGAATTTAGGGCCTGCTACATTAAAGTAAAAATAAATGGACCCCAAGAGGTGAACATAAGATCTCGGAACATGGGTGGAACGCACCCGCGTACCATTGGGAAGCTCTACGGCATCAGGGACGTCCGCAGCATTCGGAACTCGGAGCGGCGCGATGTGTCGGCAGCGTGCCTGGAGTTCAAGTGCAGTGGCATGCTCTTTGACCAGGACCGTGTGGACCGCACGCTGGTCAAAGTGGTGCCGCAAGGCAGCTGCCGCAGAGAGAGCGTCAACAGCATGCTCCATGAGTACCTGGTGAATCACCTCCCCATGGCTACCAACAACGACACTAGCGAGTACACCATGCTGGCTCCTCTCGACCCACTGGGACACAACTATGGCATCTACACCGTCACAGACCAAGACCCCAGGATCGCCAAGGAAATTGCCTTGGGTAGGTGTTTTGACGGCTCATCTGATGGCACCTCCCGAACCATGAAGAGTGATGTTGGCGTTGGGTTGACTTTTACCTGTTCGGAGAGGAGCGCAGCAGAGCAAAGCATCTTCGAGTCTCAGAGGAACTCGGGCCAGCAGTCCATACTGGTTCTGCCAGGAGAGAGCCCCACTTACCAAAGGCAGCCAGCAAGCCGCCGAATCCCACAGAGCAGGATGCCGATGAGAGGTCAACGTCCTTCTGGATACTAGAGCTGTAAAGGAGCCTCAGAAAAGTTGTCCACACTTGATTAAGTATAATTTGAAAGTAAAATCCGCCTGCTAACAACAGAACCCAAAGCTAGTAGGTGTCATTATTTCTGAGACATAATGAAGGTGCACTTTTTTCCTCCACCAGAAAGACATAAGGCAAAAATTGGGGGCCAGTAGCTGTAGTGAGTTTGTGTCTTATTAAATGCATCCATAAAAATCTTTTCTGCCTGACATTAAATAGCTTCATATGATAGCCTAAAGGAAGACAAAACACGATTCAATTAAGTCATGTACATAAAACACCCTTCTGTTCTGCATCTGCAGACTTTGCCAGCCCAAGTACCTGTACAGTAGTTGGTAACATGAAAAGGAATAAACTGATTTCCTCATACTGAATTCAACTGCGAGGTTTTGTACTTGAAATGTAAGTATTTTATTTATTTCTAGCTTATTTTAGAGTAACTGTATTCCAGCTAAACTGCCGGCAGCTGCATTTCTAAGAACTCACATGCTCAACAGCACAGAGAAGCCATGAGGATTTGTAGGCTCAACATGGATAAAACTAGTTTTCTCTCGCTTCTTGCATTATTTGACAAGAAAAACCATGCTTTCATGATAGGATAGGCTAATAAAAAGAGTTATTTTATACCTTTGACAATGCTGTGTTGCTTTTGTGTTTGAAATGCCTGGCCACAACCAAAGAATAACCTGCAGAACCTTTCTGTTCACAAACAGGTCATGGCTTTATCAATGAGAGGCTGACCCTGAGTATGGGTGAGGGGTTTGATGGGTAGCTGGTGTTCCCTCAGGTCCAGGGCTTGGCCATGGTGCGGTGCAGTCAAGGAATATGTGCCCAGCTTCAAATATGGAGCCAGAAACAGTGCTGAGAAGCAGAGGAGCAGGTCTGGGCAAGGGATGAGGCAGCAGCAGGGCCCCCGGAGTGAGACAAGATGGGGAGAAAAGTAGGCTAGGACACTGTGCTTTGAGGGGTATAGGAAACCAGGCAATGTAAAGCAGGGTGGGTAGTGCAGACAAGAGTAAGGCTTCCCTCCACATTCAGCAGCAGCAGCAAACAGGCTACTGCTGCACATGAAAGTGTTCTTAGCTGAAGGTACAGATGGCCACAAAACAGGTCAGGCAGACTCTGATACATCTCTAAGTGGCTGATTAAGTTGCCCTATCAACCCCCCCAACACTTTTAGGGCAGAATCAAGCACCTCAGCAGCACAGAAGACACTGTGTTTACACCCCAACACTGGCAATAAAGTTTTGGGGTGCAGGCAAGCCTCCCACACCGAAATTTCCACAGAGAGAGATCAAAGAAAGGTGGGCAATGCTTCTACATGAAAACTGGAGTTCAAGCACACTCCCAAGCTTGTATTTCCCTTTCCTACCCAATGCCCTCCTATGGGTATGAAGCCAGTTCTAGGTCTATGCTGTCTTACCTACAAGCCCATCAAGGGCATGGGGAATCTCTCAAAAGTATTTAGCAAGCTTCAGAACAGGTTCCCAGGTCTGACACAAGGCATCCCAGGCATTAAAGGCAGAGCTGTGCAGCACTGAGTGGCTATGCAGCCAGAATCTTGTGTAGAAGAGTCAAAAAGTCCACCTTAATAATGCATGTTTTGATGCAAATTGACAGTTATCAAGAAGACGCAGAACAAGAAGAGCTGTGGAATACTCTGGCACATGCTCTTCATACCAATGAATTTAGACTCTGTGTTTTCTTTTGTGTCTAGTCTGCTGCAAGGGCTTGGCATGAGCTGAAGCCAAGGCAGCCAGTGGGGAGCATCAGCTTGGACCTTCCCACAGAGCTCTTGGCTTGCACTGCAGACTCGCAGAGAAATGTCTCTTCCCTCTGCTCCCCTCCTTTGCAGACAGCCAGCCAAATCCCAAACTTAGTTTCATCACTTTGAGAGTGAAGTAACACAAATGACTTCTACAGACCAACCCAGGAGATAGATGGATGAAAGCAGGCTCAGGATCTGATCCCTGTGGTGCATGTGGGCTCATCAGAGTCAAACACAGCAGACCATAGGACTCTTCCTTCTGGGGAGAAATGTCTGCTTAACTGCAATGAAATGGTCACAGCTCTACAGCCTGAAACAGCAAAAAGCTCTCCAAGTTTCCCCAAACTGTCCCCCACTGCAGCTTAATTCTGACTTGGAGGAACAAACTCACTCTGCACTCCCTGAGTCCCTGCGCTCTTAAGAGTAGCCTGCTGGCAGAGCACACTGGATAAAGAGCAGGACAGAGAGCTTTCAAACACGGGTGCTTAAACACTATCAACAGAAAACAACCTTGGCCCAACAGCCACCAATGAGTGCTAACTTTGTCATTACTGGTGAGCCACCACACCAAATACATTAAGAAAGTTTAGAAAGGAAAAAAGCTACAGCAGGTCTTGGCATCCACCACTCTCAAGTTTCATGCTATAGTTCAATGTCAGTTCTGACTTCCCCAGCTTGTGCTTATGGTCAGTGGACAGCAGTGTTCTTTCTGCAACCTGAAACCTAACCCACACTCCTACATATCAAAGGAGAGCATCAGCTGCAGGAATGCATGAAGGCTTCCACTCACCTCCTCCCTCGGCTTTAGCCTTTGGACCACCAACCTTGAGAAGCAGGCTGAAGCAGGAGACCTGGCTCCTAAGCATCGGCAGGTTTGAAGCTAATGGCAAAGCATCTTCAATTAAGGTCACTAGTTTCCAATCCTTGGATAAATCTGGTGACCTACCCCTCCTCCTGCTTTTAAGGGAAAAAATTCCTTCCCAGAAGCTATCAGGTTGTCAGGAGTTAGGATAAACAAAAGGACTAGACTCAACCTTCAAATTATCCAGGGATTTTGCAATCAACTATTTAAAAGCCTCCAGTACTCCTGTGATGAATCACTTACACTTTGTGTTTATTTGCAAGTTATTCGGCACATATCAGAAATAAAGAGGTTTCCTAGGAAGCAGAGGAAGCAGTGAGGTTTCAGCTCATGAAACAGATGCATCTAACAGCGAGTCGCCAGCATCCTAGGAAATATCACTCCAACATTTATTTAAAATCCAAGATGAAATCATCTCTATCCAATACCAGAACCCTTCTGGTGCCAAAAGTTTTGCAGTTCTACCAGTAATTTGGCTTCAGTGATCTTCAACTGAGCCATAGTGGATGCTGGTCTATGAATACCTCTGCTACTTTCCATCTCATGGCAAAAGGAGAACTGCTTTGTTTGGTAGTATCACTTTCCAATTGCTAAGGCGGCTGTACTTGACCTCAGCAGTGGTACTGGGGATTGAATCACCATGTCTATGTTCTAGAGTCAACCCTGACATGCTATTCCACACCTCTTCAGTGAAAGCCCCATTTTTGTTTTGTCTGGTCTGCAAAAATAATCAGATTTTCATTACTTACTGAGTTAAATCCCTACAGAGCTAGGTGAAAGCAAAGTTTCCAAAGAGACATTTTGGCTAACAGCTGCCTGGGGAACTCCAATTCCCTTTAAAGCTTCTTTACCAGGCCAAAAATAGCATGCCAAAGATTTGCTCCATAAAAAAATAAATTAATCTTACCCTTTTTTCCTCCACAGAACAACTGGGGTGAAGTGCACATTCAGAGCTAGGACATTAACTGTTAGGCAAGAACTGTTTAATCTTCTGTAACTTCTTGCATAGAAAGCAATTCTAAGAAGCCTTAAAGGAAACTGCACAGATCAAAAGATAAAGTTGCAAGTATAGGTATCCTGGCTACAATATGGTTTAGACATTACTTGGTGTTAAACAACTAACTGAAGACATTCTGTACCAGATTTTCTTGATGTTCTGTCCAGCTGACCTTGGTTTTCACCTAAAAGAGATGCAGTGAGCACCATCTACAGGGTTTCTAAGCACACCCCACCTCAAACTTCACCAAAGACACAGGGAAGCTCTCCCCTGTTGCTTTATGTTTTATTTAGAACTGAAATTAGCACCTGCCAGCAATGACTAACAGCAAGAGATCTTACACAAGGCACAATGTAAAACTGACAGCGAGAGTGTACAAATTGCCCCACAGATTCTCTCTGATGCTAATACCTAACGCAGACACTGAGGGATGGAAGCAGATATTCCAACTAGGAGTATTAATAACAGTCAGCATTTATGCTACTTTGCTCCATGCTGGTTTTGAGGTGCAAAGGATAGACAGAAAGCTCTTTGCTATCACCTTTATGATAGCAAAGCAGGGTCAAATAAGTGAGGAGGTAAAGAACTGTCACAGAATTTTCCTTAAGTCATTCTTAGGAACTAAAAGGTTAATCTAACAGTTTGGTCATCTAAAAGCTTTTAACCTTAAATGGCCTGAATTATCAAAACTGCATTTTTCTGTGGGGTCACATCTCACTGACTATCTTACTCTGGTCATAGCAAACCAGAATTCATTTTCCAGTGCCTGGGGACCTGGACATCAGAAAAGCTGAGTCCATCCATACTAACAGATAATTACAGTAGTTCTCGTAAGTTCAAAATTCTTTATAATTTGTGCTTAAATTGTCTATATTTTATATATATATATGTATATAAAATATATAAATCTATAAATAGCGGTGCAGGTGGGTTGTGCATTTTTTTTGTATACTAATTTTTCTAATTCAAGTTCTGATACAACCCGTGCCCAAGGACAGACCCCTACCATGCAGCTGATTAGTGTCAAAAACATCACTGTCTATGGAGAAGAGAGTGTAGAAAAAACATTCTTACCCTCAGTGAACACTGAATATTCAAATCCCAGTGATGCCCAAGAGTGCTCTTTAAAAACAACTGGTGAAAAATTCCCATAAGCTTCAGTGGGTAAAACACAAAGCAAGCAGCCATGAGGCTGAGCCAGTGAACCCAGAAAACCTCCAAATCCATCATACACACACACACAAAACCCCACCCACCCATCATCCCTTCCATTGGCATAAGGTGATAACTAGCCTTTCATCTGAACACAGTAAAGGCAAAATGACTTCACACCTTTTATATGCAAGTGGTAGCTGGGAGCAATCCACAAAAATACATCATTTGCTTGGAAACTAACTTGCCAGGTTTATAACTTCTGCAGCAAAAACTCCATCCTTGAGTGTGCAGAGACAAATGGAACTCTCCACAGGAGCCCAACCTTGCTGTTGTTTCCATGTTTTGACTCTGATTCATAGGCTTGGATTTCTTGGAGGATCATGCGTTCTGGAAAACCTGTCAGAGGCAGATTAATTGTTGGACCAATGGCAACTAAAGAAAAATACTACAGCATCTGCTTTCACAGATGCTTCTTCAGAAACATTTTAATCCATGTAATAAGGCACATTCTTATGGAGCTTTTGCTTGCTTTCATCCAGTGAGTCACACTCTAGCACATCAAGTTCCCATGAATTCAACACTTGAGCTTTCAGTTCCAGACATGGCTAGGTTAAAGCCATTCCCCCTTACTCTGTCTATACAGGCCCTAGTCAAAAGCCCCTCTTCAGCTTTCCTGTAGCTCTTTTAGGTACTGGGAACTGCTCTAAGGTCTCCCCTTAAAGAGCCTTCTCCCTCCAGGCTGAACCAGCCCAGCTCTCTCAGCCTGGCTCCAGAGCAGAACTGCTCCAGCCCTCGCACCTTCTCCATGGCCTCCATTGGACTCACTCGGTTCCAGATCCTTCTCATGTTTGGGGCCCCAGAGATGGATGCTCTCAAGTCTGAACAGCTCCAAAAAAAGCAAAAATGGGCTTTGCTTTTACTTCAGCAGTATTCAGAAAAAGCAGGAATAAGCAAGCAAACAACAGTAGAGCAGCTTCCAGGATGTGAGCAGTCTTTGTTCTGCTGTTACCCTCACAGTGCTACATTACTTCTAAGAGTCATCATTTCAGGGGTTCTTCACATGAAATGTTCCTTCTTATACATACCATTAACCAAAGGTAGGTTGAGGAAAAGCTTGGATTAGATTAACAACTTCTCTTCAGGTAAACACCTCTCCTATCAAAGTATGACAGTAGAACATAAATTTTAATGGATGGATGGCACAAAAATATTAACTGGGATGTATTCTAGGATATGAAAACAAAGAGGAGAAGGAAGAGATGGCAAATGATACAGTTAAGTAGGAAACATAAGTAATCAATCAGAAAAGCTAAAGATATCAAAGAAAATGATCAACTGGGAAGGTGAATTACAAGCTTTTAGAAACAGAGTGAAAGAGATTAACACAAGAAAACCATCATGGACAGTAAAAAATTCCCTAGATGTTCCCGATTAAGGCTTAAGTTATTCATCTCAATGCAAGGATACCAAGGCAAGAAAATCAAACTAGATAATCCAAGAGTCTCAGTAAGCACTGAACTGAACTCCAGAGAAACATGGGATTTTAGTACTGCCAGACTGAAGTAACTGCACAACTTATACCTGAAGAAAGCCCTCAAACAGACACTGAAGACCTCATATAAAAATAAATTTATTGCTCAACGGCGGAAACAGAGATTTATTCGCCGACTTCAATACTCACAGAGTTTCTCTTTCTTTATGGAGGAAAGAGAAGTAAGTATCATCAGGAGCCCACAATGAAAACAGGCAGATGACAGCAAGACCAAACACTTTGGAAGGAAAACCTGAAGTTCAACTAAGCTGAACCTTACATGTGAGCACTGAAATATTTTATACTACTATTAATTTACAGACATCATCTTCCACATTTTAAAATACATCTATTGTTTTATGTTCTGTGACAGCATTTCCCTCTCTTTCAGAGTCTTTTTTGCCTTGCTAAGTTTGAGTGTTAGAAATCGGCATTCCTGATGAACCGCTCTTGACTTCTGCTGGAACCAAGAGTGCATATATCCATTGTAGAAGTCAACTGCTGTAAGCTTCTTCTTTAATACAACTGCTTTGATTCCAACCCAGCCTTCCTAAAAGTAAAAGCAAACAAATGGCAGCAAGCTTCTTCCATGGTTTTACATTATCTTTAGTTCTTACTAGGCTGACTTACAGCATACATTGTATTCAATGTCATTGTGTTTACATTACAAGTCAAATTCTTGCCTGTTAGTGGAAATTAGAAGTTCTTCAAGACACCAAATAAGACAACTTGTGCTAATCTGAACTAGCTCTGTGAGTATCAATGGACAATTAAAATAAAGACTGTGTAACACACAAATACTAAAACCTTTGTCCTTAGGGCAGTGAATATAAAACAAATGGGAAGAACCTACCTTGCAACGAGCTATCAGAGTTTGCGATGCTTTATGGTATAGGAGTGAACCAGGAACAGCTTCACAGTCATTTAGTGCTTGACCTAAAAGCAAAGCAAGACTGACTTGTGTTTTTATAGCACCAGAACAAAAAAGCTTGACACACTAGTGTCCCTTTGAAGTACAATAACCATCTTGAGTCACTGCTTTGCTCAGAAAAATTTTTGAACGAATTATATCCAAATGAGCAGGCGAGAACCACAACAGCCATTCTGGCCCTGCTTCCTATCTGATCCAGAAACAGTCCTTGTGAGAGATCCCCAGACAATGGTGCTAGAAGAGGATCTTCTAACTAATTAGAGGATTAGGATCCTTCACATCTCAGGATTCACAACTCTACCTGCTGCTCACTCAACATCACAGAACAGGAATGTCCTTAAAACCTGATTTATGCTCATCTTTGGGCACAGAAACTTACTGCACTCTGAGCATACATGAGACTGACTTTGTTCTACTGGAATTTCAGAAAGCAGTACTCAAAGCTATTGTTTAGTACAACTACATATGATCTCCAACTTAAAAGTTTGAAAAGACAGGAAAATTTAACTTAAACTAATTTCAAATTAAATACCAGCAAAACCAGGGATGTCATCCACTTCCACAAAATCCAGAAGTTTAACCGTAGTTCCCTTCCACAGTGTCTGCAAAGGAAACTGGAAACAGAAGAAGACTTTCATGACGTCCAGGCAACTGTCTAGTCCTTTTAATTATGTGAGATACATGTGACAGTAGGGGAAAAAATTAGTTCTATGTTCAGGTAAGAGACTTTCTTTATCATATCCAGTTCTCCTTGTTCTCTCTCATCTCGCTGAGAAGCAAATCATTAGTATATGCAGTAACTAGCAATGCAACTAGCTACAACAACTGCTCACCAAGGCTGTCTGCACTGTTTACTTTCATACAAAGACATCATGATAGCCTTCTGGAGCCCTCTCAAACGCATCAGTGGAAATCTCAGATAAGGAATCAGTATAAAACTTTGGGCTGACTTCACATTTGGAATCAAGTCTATGAAACTTCTCCTCTACACTAATTCTACTACTAATGCTAAACTATGCTGGGATTTTAGAACACATGATGGGTTTAAAAGGCTAAAATAACTAAACTTGAGCTTAGTCATTAGTTAAAATACCCAAACTCACACATGCTAGGCGACAAGAGAGGGTCAAAAAAATTCTGCTGTCTTACCATGCTTCCTATTGCACGATGCAGTTGAATTACTTGTGCAGCCGTTTGCTCTTCCCATCTTACACAGCTCTTAGCTATAGATATTTTAGGAGCTACAGAGAAAAAACAATAGAAGACTTCATATTTTGGTTTGGACTTTTTTGCAAACAAACAGCTGTACCATTTTATCCTTTTTTAAACCCAACTTCACCCTGAGCAATGGCAGGTTTACCTTTAGCCATAGGTACCTTAAACAACTGCAGAAAAGATTCTCTAAAATCCTCCTTTTGATTATTTATACTTTATTCTCAGTTGTCCTCTTGTTTACCCATTGTAATGCAAACTGGTAACATGTATTTAGAACCACAGCTTAACACTTTATTCTTGATGGTTGTAACACAGACAAAACTCAGATTTTGTAACATCACTCAGGAATTTGCTATTGTAACAACAACTGGAATAAAAACATTACTGCAGGAAGTCTGAAGAAATCTCAAGCTTTTTTCCCTCTGTGCAACTTAAGCCAGAGAAGGCAATGGAGAGACCACACTGAGAAAGGTATCTAAATAAAATATAACCCAGCACTGTAGGAAGAAAGGTAGTCTGTCAGTTGATAAAAGACAAAATGAACAAGTTGCATTAAATACGATTTGTACCTACCAAATGTTACACCTTCTTCTGGTTGTTCTTTTTTATTTTTCAAACTTTCAGGCAGGTTTCTCAGAACTGATATCAGCTGCAAAATTAATTTTGTACAGAGTATTAGCCAAGCTGAGAACAGTATACTTATTAGCAGTACTTAATTTTTCATCAGTGGAACTTTCATGTGAGCTTTTAGACAACTGGACCAGTATACTGAGAAGGCTTGTATCATAAACACACTAAAAGCATCCATCCCACTGAATCACAATTAAAAAACCCAAGAGTATTATTTTATGTACAATCTCCTCAGAGCAGGACAAAATCTGGGATTACCAAAACAAAAAAAGCAAGGCACTAATGAGAACTGACACTAGCTTGAGCTTGCGTGACTTTACCATGTTTGCACCCATCTTTGATAATACCACTTCCAGCTCCTTTGCAGTACAGCGGGGAGGAACAGCAAACTCTTCTTGCTTAATAATTGGACCTACATCAAACCTGTGAGGCAAAAACCATACAAGCTTACTGGAGAAGAAGCTGTAACTCAACAAGCAGTTCAGAACTCTGTGTTCAATACATTAACTCAGTTACTAAGTACCCTTCCCCCCCCAAAAAAAAAAAAACTTTGTTTTTCACATGTTATCAAATAATGTTTAGTTCACAAAACAACCCAGGGAAAAGTGTATCAGATATATCTTGACAAGGAAGATTCACCTCCGCAAGCTCAGTTTGATACGAACACATGCTTTACAGTTTAGAAGCAGAACATCTCAGAAGAAACAACCTGAAGTATCAGAAGAAACCAGTTTCAAGACTTCCTGAGATCTATTACGAGGCAAGCATCTAAGAAAGGTTAATGGTGATAATGTGTTTTCATGAGCCTTTTAAGCCAGAGTTTGTGCTGAAACTAAAGCATGTAATATCTCTCTCATCCCGAGACAGGCAACTGCTTGGCCTGTTTCACTTACGGAATGTTACAGGCAACTCTGAGCTCTGAAAACCAGACCTTTCCCATCACATCACACCAAGCCTGTGTGACTGATTGCTCTCAGTCTGCTGCCGGTAACAATGTCAGAAATTAGAGAACAGGCTGAGCCTGGAGTGCAAACTCCACACTCACCAAAACACTGTATCTATGTCAAGACTCATATGGTCAGATGAAAGTTAAGTGTTTCAACTTCTAATATTAAACACACACATAAGAAAAAATTAGTGATTATAGAATGATTTAAAGGGTGACTCAAGTGGTGATGATTTGAAGTCCTGAGAAGCAACAGAAGCTTTGGGGAAGCACATCTAACCTACCTTTTTGGTCTTATTTCCATAATTGTCACCCCTGTGACTTTATCACCATGAAGTACTGTGTGGATTATGGGTGCAGGACCACGCCATCGAGGGAGGCAGCTGGGATGGACATTCAGCACGCCACTGAATTAAAATGTTTTAAGTTAGAATAGGAACAGTACCTAAAGCATACATAAATGGGTATGGAACATTTATGACACTGAAAATGCATGAAGAACTACCTACTCAGGCCTTCTGAAGTGTTACTGGTTTAAACATATAAAGGCAAATTCACACTACATAATCTTCAGTTTTTCAATGAACACAGAGAGATGAGGGGAATAAAGATAAACACATTACACTGTTGACAGGCCTCTGTCAACATGTAAATGAACAGCAATGAACCTGACACCGACAGAAGGGCTCAGGCTAAGCAGATGAACCCAAGAAGGAAGCTGACCTTATCTGCTACAAATCACAGGTGTTGCCTCAAAAACAAACTAAAGAAGCAGCAATAGATGCCCTGTCAACTCACGTACTATGGGAACTGCAGAATAAGGTCCTCACTCAGGAGACGTCCAAATGATGCCACCACCCCCACATCAAAGTGTCCCGCAGGTCCGGTGTGGGGCCACTCATGAACAGGCAGCTGGAGCTCCCGGGCACAGCTCCTCACAGGCAGCTCCCCGGGTAGGTGCGAGGGCAGGGTCACCACCTCCAGCCTGGACACGAGCGAGTTCTCGCTGGGCTCCCTGGGTGGGACAAGGCACTGAAGGGCCCATGCAAGGGAGAGCCAAAAGCTGGGTCGCGTCCACTCCTTGCAGCGAGCTCCTCAGGGCCTCCTCCCACAACCCCTATCCCCTCCTTGGTCCCCAGACCCCCTTCACTGGCCCCAACCCCCTCTCCACTCGCGTTTTCCTCTTTTCAATACAAAAAGCAATCCACATACCCCCTGCCCTCCTCCCCATCAACCCACTCACGACGCCAACGCCCCTGTCTCAACCTAAGACCCCTTCCCTCCAGCTCCCCCACCCACCACTGCCCAAACCACGATCCCTCCCTCACGTCCACCCCAGCTC
>JASSUY010037607.1:0-18632 GCA_032466535.1 Forpus xanthops | reverse complement strand
CCCCCGCCGCAACCCGGCGAGGAGAGCGGGAGCGGGAGGCACGGAGCGGAGGCGGCCGGCGCCGCCGGACCGCGCTGCCCTAGCGCCCCCTCAGCCACCGCGCCACCTGCAGACCGCGGGCAGGAAGAGGGGCCGCCGCCGCCATGTTGTTTATAGGCGGCTCGTAGAAACGCGCTTGGCGACCTGGGGCGCCGCGCGGGGGCAGCGGAGGACACGGCTACGGAAACTCCGTAGCGCAGGAAGAGCCGCGGTGCCGGCAGGAGCTGACCGCTGCGCTCTGCGCAGCCGCTGCCACCGCGGCTCGGCGGGGCTCGGTTGAGGCACCGGGGAGGGCGTCCTGAGGCACCCCCGTTCCCGCACTCCGGTAACGGTGCTTCTGCCGGCCGGGATCGGCTGTCTCCCACTGAAGTCGTGCGAGCGGCCTCCTGCGGGGAGAGGGCGGGCAGGCCGGTGACGGCAACAAGTAAATGCATGAGTAATAAGTAGAAAATTGCGGTGAAAGGACTCCGGTTTGGGGACCGGCGGGGCACTGTCGCTCCTCCTTCACACTGGGCCAGAGTTGTGTGTTGCATTGCTGGAAGGGACTGCGCAGCTAGCGACACCTCACACCGCCCCATCACCTCGTGGTACCTTCATCACGGCTTCAAGTCATGATCTTAACAGGGAAAACATAGACATGAAGTGAAAAAACCTTAGTCCTGCCTGTGCCCCTGGCAAAGACAGAGTGGTGCCAGGGCCTGTGCAATGGTGGCAGGTTCCTGCCCTTCATTTGGACAAGTCTTGAGAACCCACTGTCGGAGCCCAGGCTTGCTGAAGCTTTGCCATAATAATATATATTAAAAAATCATCTTCACAAGGTGTGATATATTGAACTGGTTGCAATACAACATCCAGACTAGATGTAATGCAGCATTTGTCTGTGGGTACTGACCTACCACTTGGCTGGGTATGTACATGTATGGGAGTTCTCCTGCCTGTCAGGGATGCAATGCTTGTGTATGCTGAACTACAGAAGATTTTAACCCTTTAAACCACTCTCTGCCAGATGAAACAAGTTTCTCTCAGACCACTGTAATTTTGTGCCTGGAGAATTCCCTCCCAGCTTCAGAATCAAAGGAGTGTGAATAGCATTACAAACCACTTGAAACAAACCTTCAAAATCGTTTTTCAGATAGAGGTAAAGCCACATGATGGTTTTTCTCAGTACTGGTATTACACAAGTAAGCTCCTGTGGATTGGAGCTGTGGTAAAGATCTCTGTAAGCTGCATAAAAGCAAGGGCATAATAGGTACTGCAGAGTTAATCTAACACATAGAAAAATGCTTTCCTTTTTTGAGGGAACTGGCAGACCGAGTTTATTAGGTTTCATTAAGAAACCACTTTGTCTTCTTACCAAATTAAATACAAGAGCTGGTTTTCCAAGATGTTCAGTCCTCACTGTGCTTACTTCTTGGTTGCTCTCAGTGGTTTGCATGAATAAGTGACCTGCTGTACTTAAACAAAGCCCTCCGAACACTCACTCATCTTTTTCCTTTCCATGCCAAGAAATAACATAATGATAGTAATTGCAACAACTTGAGTACAAGCAGCTATACATCCAGTGGCAGTCTCCAACTGGAAGTAATTGGCACAGCTGTTTGATGGAGCTGTGCCAGTTTGAAGCAAGGAAGGATCTGCTCCCTTGAGCCTGCAGAGAGAGGTGAAGCAAAGGGACAAAGGGAAGTACAAATGTAGGAAAGCAAGTATACAAATGAATTCATAATTTTTTTTTTTTTAATTCCAATGAGCAATAAAGGCCTGATTTTTGATAGCATCAAAATGCCTTTCTACCAAGATTATTTCACAAAAAGCTAATGCATCATCAAAGACATCAGTTTTTACTGTCCATAATGTCCTGTGCTATTTAAAGCAAAAGTACTGTGTTGAACTAAACTAATTCAGGTGTTTTGACCTATGGCAATTATGGAAATAAGCAAAAAAGTACTGTTAAATTTTTTTCTTCCTATTTTCATAAGAGAGCAAAAAGACCACATACTGAAAGAAGCAAATGTGTTTTCCTACTTCTAACAAAGGTAGCATGCCTCTGGTGCCTTGATTTTGTAGCTAAAAATATTTCAATTTCATTTATAGATCCACAAGGCAGTCGAAGATGTAACCACAGCTGGGAAAGGCATGTCTAAACAGGCTTTCAATCTGCTAGCACAGCTGGATGCTAGCTGGGTGCAACAGTGCTATGTGTAATGAGGCAATGCACATAAATCCTGCAATCATTTGTTGCCAAAGTGATAAACCAGGGTAGTAGGCAATGGCGAAGTTAGAAAAATAGGATAAAGACCATCCATCTTCTAACAGAAAAGGTTTGTGGGATATACAACATACTGCAATATTAAACAGGTATGCAACTACCATTTTACAAGACTTTACCAGTATTTTTGGTCAGATGGCCTGGGAGCTTTGACAAAGGGCCATGCACACTCAATGCCTTTAATTTTAAAGGTAGGCTTTTTGTTTGCATCACCTTTCATAATATTTCCAGTTCTTTCTTTGAGGCTAATAATGCTTTTGCTTAATCTCAGTGGTTGCTTTTCCATCTTCATCTGTTACTATATTCCCTACTTTATCCTTCCAAGGATTCTTCTGGTTGTTGTTTTTTTTTGTTTTTAATCTCTTCTGAGCTGCTTAAAAATCTTAAATCACGTGGTGCCAGATACTTCACAGTATTTTTTGGTAAGTGGAGGAAAGGTGAAGTTCATCTAAACCTGTTTCTCACGTTGCCTGGGCCTACACATGCACATGGGTTCCTGGATGAGTTTGCAGCCTGCACTGGACCCCTCACTGTCATGCCATGCTACTGGCTCAGCTAAGCATACATACACCCCTGAATGACTACAGAAGGGGGTGCAGGAAGTATGTGACCCTAAACATGTTTTCTTGTGCTTATGGGAGCACAGTTCTGCCTTAGCAGGGTGTTGACCCTTTCAACCAGAACAAAACCTTCCTGACAGCTTATTTTAAAATTGTTCACAAATATGTTTCTTCTATTCCAAAGAGTTTGAGCTGTCAGGAAGGGGAAGAAGTCAGCGGCACATCTCTGTGCAATGACGTGGCCAGGCACAGACCGCCACTAGGAATGACAGATGGAAACAAACCGAATGCTAACATTTTTTCACAAATGATTAGTAAATGCTTACAAGTAATAGATACACTCACAGAGGCTGGCATTTGGGAGTGATGCATAAATGAAAAAATATAAAAAGGGCTAAATACCCTGGCTAGTATTTTCATGACAAATAATTGAGTGTACCTCACATGTTCCTCTGCAGTCAGAAGTCAAAATGCAGCCAGTCAAAATCAGACCTGGTTTGATTCAGTAACATTTAGGGTGGGTTTGGCCCATTACAGGTTTTTCCTTGGCCCTCAGATGCTTTACTAGTGATTGCAGTCATAGTGTGGAAGGTCCTTGGTGCAAAGTGGCATTTCAGGAGCTGAAGTGACCTGCGTCCCTGAGAAAAGGTAGCCTGAATTTCCTGTTCAGTTGACGACTTTCTTAATACAGCAATACTGTGTGTCTCTCTTGTATCAAGTAGTAGTTTCTTTCTCTTTGTACTGTTTGAAGATCTCCTGCGCTTCCCTGTACAAAATATTTGTGCCATTTAACTGATGTGTGCTTTGTGAGATGGACCCCCAGTGGGCTCAAAGGGAAGCACAGGATGGCTGAAATGTTGAAAGAACCAGCAATGGCTGGAGGCAACCAATTTTCTCTCTATGGGAGTAGGAGAGAAGAGAGATGGTTGGGAGTTTTCCAATACAACAGGTTTTCAGCAAAACATTTCAATTTCACAGAAAGACCTGATTCATTGAACTGGAAATGTTTTACAAAGAAACATCTTTTACAATGACCTTTTAGCAGAACTCAGGCAAGATGCCATTGAAATCCACCTGTTTACTCTTCCAACTCAGTTGGAGAGCTTGCCACACTTGTGAATCAGAGACTGCATGACTTCTGGACTCCCTGGTCAGCTAACTCCCAGGCTGTTCTACCCTTCTGTATGCCACCTGCATGCATCACCCATTAGGGAAGATGGAAACTCATGTCTGCTCACAAGTAATGACTGTTCTGAGAGTGCATCGCCTCAGAGCTTGTAAGGGACAACCCCAGCCTTGTCCAACCTCCCCTGTTGGCAGCCACCTAGTTCCCTTGAATCTGGATTAAGGTATAAATTTGGGGAGTTTTGCCCTAAAAAATCCAAATGATTGTGAATCCACCTACCACTGCTGGCAAGCTAGCACAATTATGTTTATTATTCTTGCTGGGAATAGGAAATTATGTAGAAGTTGAGCTTGTCTCACTGTCTTTGAGTCCTTGGATCAGATGCCTTTATATGGTCCAGAAAATGTCCTCTTTTCCTGGAGCACATGTGCAAGGTGCACTCAAACTCTCCTGAGCTAGGTCCATGTTATTTCCCCTATGACTAACATTAGATTAATTAATCTATAGCTTTCACTTACCCTTTGGCTGTCCTCCAGCACTTGGAAAGCCCCATTTTTTAAAGAGTTTATAAACATTTAGAAAAGTGGTTCAAAGGACTCCTCAGCTAATTCACCAGAGACACTTACATGCAACTTACCCAGCTGTTATTTTGTCTTGGCAGATACTCAATTACATCTTTCCCTTTGGCAAATGATAAACTTTGATTGAAGTTACATCATCAGCCTGGAAGCATCCTGCTTGGGCATTCCTAGTACAGAGAAGGAAAAGGTAATCAGAGGTAATCAGCAGTTATATCTTATCTGAATCATAATACTTGCACTTTGGGTTCCTTGTCATTGCCAACTGCTGCAGTACAGCATCTAAGCCAGGTAACTTAAGAGGGTTATGGACACTGATGCCTAGGCAACAGCTTAATTTTTATTTTATTAATTAGCTCTTTTTTGTCTGCCTGAATAAACTTGCCATTGAACAGGACCTTTGGGTTGAAAGAAATCATTATAATCTAGTTTAGAAACACTGTGGCTATTTTAGTGATGTCCAGAGTGAGGTTATCTGTGATAATGCAGTGTATGCAAAGACTGGAAGACAGACACGGCAAGAGGAAAATTCACCAAGTGAAGAGAATTAATTTAGTGATCACACAACATTTACTAAGATTTCCATTTCTTCTCTCCAGAAAGTTGGTGTTCCTTATTCAATCTTTAAACTTCAGTTAATTTCTCTTAAACTCTTACAAGATATATCAGTAGCAGGATCTGCCCCAAGACATAGCAAAGGACAAAAGGTAAGGGTAGGAAATAACCCTCTATCTTTTGTCATGTCTGATCTGAAAATTGTTTTTAAGTGAGGTAGAGGCAGATATTACATACAGAGTTTTTGTCCAATTTCTATTCAAACTGGAAATAAGAAATGAGTATGCCATGCTAAAGAAGGTTAAAATGAGGAGGCAGTATGTAACTGCCATGGTGTAAGCCCAGCTGGTTAAGTACCACAGAGTCACTAGCTCAGTCACTGTCAGCTCTCACGCCTCCCTGGGTGGCATGGGGAGAAGATTTGGGAAGAGGTAAAACCAGCAGGTTGAGATAAGAACTGTTCAATAATTGAAATAAAGTAAATAGTAACAATAATAGGAAATACAGAGGGAGAGGAATAAACCCCAAGAAAACCAAGTCATACACAATATAACTGCTCATCACCTGCTCACCAATGCCCATCCCATCCCTGAGCAGTGACTGGTCCCTTCCAGGTAACTCCTCCCAGTTTATATACTGGGCGTGATGTGCTGTAGTATGGAATACCACTTCGGCTAGTTTGGGTCAGGTGTCCTGTCTCTGCTGCCTCCTGGCTTCTTGTGCTCCTCCTCACTGGCAGAGCATGAGAGACTGGAAAGTCCTTAAGTAAGCTCTATTTAGCAACAACTAAAACATTGGTGTGTTATCAGCATTGTTCTCAGCCAAACATAGGAGTGTACCAGCTACTAAGAAAGAAAAACTAACTCTATCCCAGCTGAAAACAGGACAATAATGTTTAGTTCAGAAAGTTGTTTCTGTACCTTTGTCATCATGTGACCATAAAATTATAAACAGCTGATAGAATTAACTTTTCTGTTAGCATGGCTTTGTAATTCTTAAAAAAATTGCCCAGTTTCTTTAAAAAGAGGACATTCTTGGTCTGAACTAACAGCGAGAGGTAACGTGTAATTCCAAGATGCTTCGCTTGCGAGGGCAGCGGGAGGACGCTGGCGGCGGCGGTAGCCGGGGCTGCAGCTCCCTCCAGCGCCAGTCCGGCACCGCGCACGGCAGCGCTCCTAGTGCCTTGCGTTCGGAAACTGCTCATTAGCTCAGACATGTTTGACATCGTAGAAATTCGTAGATTTTGAGCTTTATAGATAATAAATGTGAGATCAGATCGTTTATACAATAATTTGTATGTGTATCCAGGGAACTGATAGGGCAAATGGCACAGTCAAAATTCATCTCCTATGTTAGTTTGGGTAAGATTAAGAGCTAGATATTTGAAGACTGTTGAGAATGTAACATCTTTAATGAAGTATGTGGTATTCCGTTTGTAATGTCTAAAGCAGACAGGCATCCCTGTGCTCTTCTGCATGGATTCCAGTGGAACACCCTGAGCAGCTGACACATAGCTGCAGACAGGGTGCTCCAGTGCAGGTAACACTGGTGTATGTACCCCAAGGAACTTCTGAAAAAAAATGCACCAATGTGAGTAGGATCTGGATATGTCTTACGGGTACTGGCTAGCTTCTTTTGCATAAATAGCAAGTAATTTTTCTCCTTCTTAGTAGCTGGTGCAGTGCTGTGATTTTGACTTTCAGGCTGGGAACAGCACTGATAACACCGATGGTTTTAGTTGCTATTCAGTAATGTTTACTCTGACCAAGGACTTTCTGAGTCTCATGCTCTGCCAGGGAGGAGGGGAATCTAGGAGGAAGCAGAGACACAACATGTGACCCAAACTAGCCAAAGGGGTATTCTATACCACAGTACGTCATGCCTGCTATATAAACTGGGGGCAGTTACCCAGTAGGGTTAGATCACTGCTTGAGTTGGGATGGGTATTGGTCGGCAGGTGGTGAGCAGTTGTATTCTCTTCCCTTATCATTATTATTATTGGTGGTAGCAGCAGTGGTTTGTGTTATATCTTAGTTACTGGGCTGTTCTTATCTCAGCCTGTGGGAGTTACATTCTTTCCGTTCTCCTCCCTATCCCTCCAGGCGTGGGGGAAAGGAAGGGGGAGGAGTTAACTAGCAGCTACATGGTTCTGAGTTACCAGCTGGGCTTAAACCGTAACAGTAAGGCAGCAGAGAATCCTATAGTTACAAAACACCTCTCATATAGAAGTAAGAGATATTAAAACAGCTGCACCAGGTCCCTGTATAAATTGCTGCAATTGTTTAAAATGAAACCTGTCTACTGACAATAAATCTGGAAGCATTTTTTTTTGAGACTGGCTTCTGCTCTTGGCTTTGTTGTCCAGTGCTGGTAGCGTGAGCAGGCCATCACCTTCCTTTTCAATCTGTCTGACAAAATAGGCTCATCCCAGTCTTCTACCCTGCACTGCTCCACCTGACCTCTCTGGAAAAAGAAAAGGGGCAGAGGAAAGCTTTGCAGAGCTTTCTGTGAACCCTCTGTCCAGCAGAAGAAACATTAAGATGTGTGTAGATCCTTCCCATGCTTCAAAGCCTGGGGTGATCAGGCATGCCCACTCTGGCAGGGTGCAGAGGGGAAGCCAGGTGAGGATTACCCTGCTCCCTCCAAAGGGCTGAGCTAGTGCTTATAGGACAGTCTTCCACATTTTCAGGTGATATTGTGGAATTTGCTGTAACTGAGTATAGAGGTGTCTTATTTGCTGAAGAAAAGCTTTGCACGAGTACAGGCTCCTTCCTGAGACCTTGGTGCCAAGTTATAATGTCATTTGTATTCAGCCAAATAGTTCTATTTATAATAACCTTTCAAGTGACCCAATCATACACTTGGTAAAGTGCTTCTAAAGAAGGAGATTACTTTCTGTCTTTCCAGGGTATGAAGTAGTGTACTATATAAATACTGCAGCTTAACTACTGTCTATTTTGAATGTCAGTTAGGATCAGGTAGTGTTTATACACTAAATTTTAGCAGTTTTTATTCAGAACTTTGCAAATTTGCATCAAGCTGAAACTCAGCATGTATGCTGTCTGCACAGATGCTAGTTTTATTCGAAAAATAGACTAAGTTAAAGCTTTTTAAGGTGTCAAATGGATTATTTATGCAGTGGTTGCAGAAGCTTTAGTTTTCTGGCTCTTTCAATTATACAAAAGCTTACTGTGTCACTTCCCTCCCTCTTCTCCAACACAACAGTTCCGAACAGTGAGGAATAAGAAGATAAGTAATGACACTGGAGTAGTAATCGAGAGATGGTGTGCCCTGGAAACACGTGTTAAGTAGCAGTCATTTTTTGGTGAAACAAAACTATCCCTTTAAGTCACCATAAAGAAAAAAAAAATCAGAAGACACCTGAAGTGTTATGACACTAAATGACGAGATATTGTTTGACAGCACAGTGAAAGGGAAGACAAAATCCTCGGTACTGTGGTGGTTCCCTGTCAATCCCATTTAGACAACAGGAACCTTTTCTCAGGGATTACTGCAGAGGACAGCTCTAAATCCACCTTGATATTTATTATGTGTATTAAAGTCTAGGGCACCACATTTCAGAAAACTTATCTTCAGAACACTATTTGAATGGTAAAAAATTGCCCTCATAGACTAAAACAAACCACAGGTGATCCCATTTGCTCCATTTTGCACAGGCAAAGAAATACCCACTGCCATATCCTGAAAATAACCCTGCGCTCTGGTAGACTAGAAAACAAAACCAGGAGATTATAAAACACAGGGCCTTTCTTGCAGAATGTCCTGCCAACACCATCAGGAGAAGGCAGACTGATGTAAACACGATCCGCCCTCATATACTTATATACTCATATAGAAATAGAATCATAAAATAGGGTTGGAAAGGACCTTAAGATCATCTAGTTCCAACCCCCTTACCATGGACAGGGACACCTCCTGCTAAACCATGTCACCCAAGGCTCTGTCCAACCTGGCCTTGAACACTGCCAACGATGGAGCATTCACAACTTCCCTGGGCAACCCATTCCAGTGCCTCACCACCCTTACAGTAAAAAACTTTCTCCTTATACCCAATCTAAACTTCCCCTGTTGAAGTTTGAACCCATTATCCCTTGTCCTATCACTACAGTCCCTAATGAAGAGTCCCTTCCCCAGCATCCTTATAGATCCCCTTCAGATGCTGGAAGGTTGGTCTGAGATCTCCATGCAGCCTTGTCTTCTCCAGGCTGAACAGCCCCAGCTTTCTCAGCCTGTCTTCATACAGGAGGTGCTCCAGCCCCCTAATCATACTTGTTTGCCAGCATATTTAAATATAGTGTCTTACAATATGTAGGTTTTTGTTAATTTTCTAAGTTTTAAGAATACTTACAGGGTGCAAAGATTGTGACCAGGTTTCACCTGAACTTACTCATTTAACATGATCTTCAAGTTCATAGTTATACCTTTCCCAGTGAGCAATTTACTCTTGGTAGAAGGACTTGTGCTAATATGAGTTAATGTGCATGACTATTTTATTCTACCCCTTGGGGAGGCACGCTCCATCTGTTTGTAAAACAGAATGGTTACAGACAAATATTTTTAAGTTTAGACACTTTCATTCTACTGAAACTACCCTGACCCATGTATGAATAAAGACCAGTCACAAGATTATAAGCTTGAAGGACTTGCTTATGCACAATACATATTCAACACTCAATCCTTTTTCTTTTTCCCCTCTGAGGAATAGTAGACTTTCAACACTCTTTCTGGAGGTTTTAATCAGTAATTTCTCCTCTAAAATTTACTCCATATAATGTTCAGCTGTATAATAGCTATAAATAAAAAGAAAATAATAGATAATGATACCATATCAAGATCTATTTAGTAGTCAAGATTTAACAACACCTACCTAAAGTACTCATGACATGCAAATGTTTTAGTCCTTCCTGTCAGAGTGAAACAATGTGAAGAACCCAAGCTTATTTCTTTGGGTTTCAGACAGCTGTGGATGAGAAATAATTCATGGTCAGGTTTTGAAATCATACCGGCAGGAGCTTGCTCTTCAAACAGATGCTTCAGTATACTATTAGGAAGGTCAAATATCTCCTGTCATCATTTGATGGAAACCTGGTCAGAAGTCTCTTCCACTCCTGATACAGTTGTCCTCATGATATAGCAAACATGTTTTCTGGTCATTGCGTGCTCTGTGAATTATTTCTCTAAAAGCTTATTTACGGAAAACTCAGGCATCCATTTTCTTAACTGTACAAACCTGGAGGTTGAACCAGATAACGTTTTTATATAAAACAAGCCTCAACATGGCACAGATCTGAATCTTTTTTAATAATTTCAAAATGTTACATTAATTTTACAAATAAATAAAAACCCAAACCCACAAAGGATTGTTTTTTATCAAACCCTTTGCTTTTGAGAAGATACATGAAAATATAGAGATTGCATTTTTTTTCTAATGTACATAAAAATGTGACAGTCCAGAAAATACAGGCAAAAGAATCCATGTTTGTGTCAGTTTTTTGCCTAGACCATCTCTAGGAGCTCTGTGAATGTGGGGATCTTCACATCTTACATTATCTGCTGCTGCTATGTCAGCATAGAATCACAGACTGGTTTGATGGTTTGGGTTGGAAGGGACTTCAGAGATCATCCAGTTCCAACCCCCCTACCATAGGCAGGGACACCTTCCAATAGACCAGGCTGCTCAAAGCCCTGTCCAGCCTGACTTTGAACTCTTCTGGGAATGGGGCATCCATGACTTCTGAGGGGAACCTGTTATTATGTCTCACCATCCTCATAGTGAAGAACATCTTCCTTATACCTGATCCAAATCTACCCTCTTCTCCTTTAAAGCCATTACCCTTGTACTATCACTACTTGCTCTTATCATCTTGAGACACCATTTACACATTATTGCATGCACACATAATTGCCTTTTGTGTTTCAGTGATTGCCCGTTTTTTTTCTTTTTTTTTCTTTTTTAAATTACAAAGCACATCGTTACTCCATAACAAGAATTGCTTAAGGAAAAAAAAACAAAACAAAACCACAAAAACAACCCCCAAACCCAGCCTTGCATTGCCTTTTACTTTTGCAGTAGAGCTAATAAGGGCACAAAGAGTATTTTAGTAAGAATCCAGTTCTCAAGGAGTAAGCCACCCTTTTCTGCACAACTTTGAAATTGACAATACCTGCCCATAGTTTTATTTGAAGCTCACATTACTCTATTAGTTACTGCAGTTTCCTTCTTTCTAGCCTCAAATACAACCCCAGGTTGCATTGTAATGTTTCCCCTCAGGACACATTATGGTTGATGCCAAAGCATCCAAGTTCCCATGAGCTTCTTCTGTACTTGTCTCCAAGTGAGACAAATAGAAGCTGGATTTTTTTTTTTGTAAGTTACTCATACTTTGCTAGTCAGCAGTGCTGTGGTGTCCTGAATGCCTTCAGGTAGAATAAACCAGTTTTGATTTTGAAAGAAGCTTTCCACCCCTCCCTACCCTCCAGCAACCTGCTGTCATTCCATCACTCCTCTTCTGTGGTGTTATATGTGGTCATGTGAAGAGCTGGTTATGTCTAAATCAGGGAAAAACCAAGAAAGGTTGGCAAATAATTCATAAAAACACAGTGAGGGTCAGCAGCAGGGTCTGGCTCAGCAGTGGCTCAGTGTAGTGCCTGAAGGTCAGGCACCAGCTCCAAGGCTATTGCTCACCACACTGATGTAGGTGCTGGACAGGAAAGGGCAACTAAATCAGTCACTGGGGGGAGACACAGGCAGGTCACCCCTGAGATTCAGTTCTGGTACCCAGGTGCCTAAAGCCCAGAAGGGGAATGTACACATAGATTCTATTTTGCAAGAACTGCCCAAAAAAGGTACAGCAAATATTTTTTTCTTGTGGTGTGATTTGACACATGACATATGACAGTAACCTTCCAGGGGAAAGAATGCTTTCCTAGTATATATCTGATATAATTAAGGATGTATGACTTAAGTACCAGCTCCTGGCAGTTGCCTGAAGTGATACCACAGGACTGAGATATCACCCTGTGGTTTTGCTTCCCATCTAAGGAATTGCAATATGCGCTAAAAATACTGTTGGGCACTTGGAAATGCAGAGTGTTATCACATGCATAAGGGGAGATGGAATGTCAGTCCCAGTAGAAGCCACCGCAGAAGAAGAAAAATACAGCACTGAGCAGTTTAAGGTAAGCCTTTTTGTGTTGCCAGCAAGATAAGATGGGACTGGGTTGACATTCTTTATCCCTCTCTTGACTCTGTCCCTTGCAGGATAAAAAATGACCTGTTTAGAAGTGAATGATGGGTAAATAAAACTTATGTAGGTAAGCATTTGCACCATATTAAGCATCAGTTTTCCACCACACATCATACCTATGCTGAAGAAATTGAAGATGTTGTTTCCCTCCCTGTCTTTTGTCATAGGAAGACACATTTATATTTTATCTGGTTGAAGTCACTCATCTCTAAGGAGAAGTGGGAGGGGATGCTTGACATGCAAGGACCATGGTGACTCATCCTCCTCTTCAAATCCACTCTCTGCCCTTCCTCTGCTATCCCAACTCTGGGTGGCATACGATGACTGTGGTTTAAGAGAGCAACCAGAAAAGATGAGTTGTTCTGACAACGCTCTTAGAAAAAAATACCTATGGCCCTGCTTGAAATGGTGGTTACAGGCAGTGGCATCTGCTGAATTATTTAAATTCATACATTCAGGTTCTACAGTCATACAATCAGAAAAGAGGGAGCTGAGAAATTTATACACAGTTGCTTGTGAAGGACAATAAGGCAATAAACAAAATGCTCCAGATAAATAACAGACTAACCAAAGTGATTAGATTTCAGCCCTAGAGAGCTGTAAAGCCAACCCCTGCCCATTTTGCCCTTATGAGTAGTTTCATTATACAACAATCTGCTTCTTAGTAAATTGCCAGTTATTAAAAAAAACAAACTTGTTCCTTTGCTTCTCTATTGTTTTGCATTTTAATAATTCTAGTCATAACAATTAAAACTTGGCTTTTATGCTCCCATGTTGCAAACTACTCTACATATTACTGTTAAGCTACTCAATATCCATTATTTGCCCGAGTGTCAGTATAGTACCCACAGAAGAGGCAAAGTAAATAGATGCAGAACAGGTGCATGAGCTGGATGATGCAACTGTCTGCTCAGTCTGCCCATAGGAGCAATGTGGCTCCTTGGGGCCATGAGCATGGATTCACAAAGTGGGTCTGAGCAAGTTCTATGCCAAAATATTGACAACATCTGATATGCGCAAGAGGGACGCTGAGTGCACAGAACTGCGTGTCTTGCTGAATATAATACCATGCAAACACCAGCAGGGTTAGATTTGCACACAGTAATAATTTATTTGTTATAAAAATAGATGTGCTTTGTCATTGCATCTAAAAGGTGTGCTCCCAAAATTAACAGTGCAAAACCTGTATGAAGGTAAAGGTTTGTAACTTCAACAATTAATTTGGAAAAGTTTCCCTCTGTTCTCTTATACAGTAAATGTCAATTCTAGTGAAGTGCTGAATGATAGCTATGAAGGGTTTTTCAGTATTTTTTACTTTCTCACATGTTTATGCTTACGATGACTCTATGCTACCAGGATAGAGGAGTGGCTGGGCATGCATTGGCCTAAGAGTAGTGAGTTTTCTTAAAAAGAGTTGTACTATTCATGGAGTATGTAAGACTATCCAGGAAGATAGCTAGCTAAAAAAAATGCATTTCATATGCATGTGAACAATACTCATCCTGCAAAACCAATTTTCATGTGAAGTAGGTAACATCCCTTTCCTTCACAATGGTGTATTTAGGGAGTGGCTGTCAGTTTTTTATTCTGCCCATGAGAAGTGACACTCCAGAAGACTCCCTTTGTACCCATTCTTCTCATGAGCATTACTGACAGGGCAACGGGCTCAGTGGTACAACAGCTCTGGAGTGAGACATTTCACTCTACAGCTGCTGTGAAAGGGGAAAAGAGAGTCAAAATAATATTAATTTGGATTTTTGTCCACACTCCCAAAAGTCACATTTGAGAAGCTAGCAGTGTTGTTGTGTACAGGTGTTATTCATCTCTGTTTCTGGACCCCCTAAATCCAGTGTGCTGAATGTTGTACAAAAACGGGATAAAAAGTCTGGCCCAAAGGAAACTGGCAATCTGTGTGTGATACAACAGACGAGAAATGAGTGCTAATGGAAGGAAATAACTCTGCTGTATGATGCTCAGTGATCTGAAGAATTTGTACGCAGGGAAGATGATGGAGGTAAAAAAACTTCCTGTTTTCTAGCAAAAAACTGTTTCCAAATAGAATCATAGAATGATATGGGGCAGAAGGGAACTTAAAAATCATCTACTTCCAGTCCCCATGCCACGAGCAGGGACACCTTTCACTATATCAGGTTGCTCAAAGCCCCATCTGATCTGGCCTTGAACACTTCCAGTAGAAGGACTTTGCTCAGTATCTTTTTATAGTCTAATTAGAAATTTCTCTTGACACTGTTGTGTATTTAGTGAGTTTCAAGTATTTATTTTTAGGGATGAACTGTTGTGGAACCCTCCTGGATAGCCACAAAGTTTTGATCTATGGATTAATGAGGAACCCCTAGACCTTAGGGGTCCATCCTAAGGCTGAATCTGATCCCACCGGAATTCATCATTGTACACTGTGATGGTGCTCTCTGCAGACAGAATCCTAGCACCTCTGGCTGTGGTGTAGATTTATCAAGAGAAGAAGCCAGAGTCTGGGCTGCTGCCAGTGTCCATGAGCCACAGCAAAGGCATCCCAAGCAGAAGAAAAAGTCTTTTGGATCTTTGTATTGCTTCAGGGTTAACACAGTCCTGATGCAAACTGGAGCTTCACAATACACATGAAAAATTACTAATGGTAACAGACTACTATACAAGTGAAAACACAGGTCAAGGACAGAAGATGTCCTTGTCTCAGTAGTTTTCCATTTGCTCATGATGCAAATGTCTCCAATGACTATCTGAATGTTCTCTTGGCTTGTTCTAGTCTTGTGGTCAAAGTACTAACTGATGAACTCAGGGTTCATGTGAGCCCAGCTCACGTGGTAAGTCAGACTCCAGACTCCCAGTCTGGGGGAGTAACTCCACAGATAGCACTTCCTTAAGCAGAGCTGTGGCACTGTGCCCTTTGTTCTCTGCTGTATAAACTTGGGCTCATATATTTTAAGGAATTCTACTTAAAATCGGTTGGCATAGTGGAGTTTCTGCTGAAAGATGATTAAAAAAGGAGAGAAGTGAGTGATAGGAAGCAAAGCCAAATTGTAAGTGGTGTGAGCCTTGTTTTCCTTTCCATAGTAAAACTAAATGTATGCAATCTAATTTAAAATGACAGGATGCTTTTGAAATATATATAAAACATTTCATTTTAGTAAGAAGAAATGCCAAAAACCTTTTTTGCAACCAAGCAGACGTGGATGACATTGGCTGGCAGACTGATACAACACAGGAGTATCAAGGGAAACTTTTCAAACTGCCACAGTACATGCTTTTTTTCACTTGTGATTTTACTACTATAAAGTCAATCAAATGAGGAAAATTTCCAATGCTTTGGGGGGTAATAAATCCTCCAGTGCACTATTAACCAGCATCTTGGGCAGTTCTGCTGGTTGATATTACTCTATATCCCACAATACAAACGGCTGAAACAGGAGAAGGGGCTTAGGTACACATTTCAAACATTTCCTTCCTAGTTTTGGTCAGCATCATATGACTACATGAGAAAAATAGCAAGGAATTCATCAATAATATGAGTGTTTCTCTCAGATATTATGTTAAAAAGAAACAAAACCAACAACTTGTCTTTCCCTGCTTCCCCTCCCTATTCCCATCTAACTGTTCAACAGACTTTGTGAGAAGCTTGGAACGATTTCCCTTTTCAACACTTCTAATTTAAATGACTTACTGGAAATGAATATTTCATGGCATATCAAGACTGTTCTTCAAAGCTTCGTCTCTTTAGTGCTAATTATTTCAACAAGGGCTATACTGAAGGAAAATTCTGTCACTTCTCTATATTGTCTGCATTAACACTATGAAACTAACTTCATATAGCAGTTAAAGTTCTCGTTTCTGGTATTCCCTCATTTTGACTTTTTAGTGTCTTCCACATGAAGAAGTGACACAGTTTGAAGAGGTGCAGGGTTTAGAAACCCTATATGTAACCAGCTGCGGCCTCATTAGCTAAAAAAAAAAAGCAAGACTGCTAAAATTTAATCCTTACTTCCCTTTTTCTTCAAGCCAAAGCCACCTTCAATTTCTATACTGGAAATTCCCATAGCAGTATCTGTAAATGAAGCAATGCTTAACATTCCAGGTCACTTTGAAGTAGTTACCTGAGCAAGGAAGCAAGGTCTTAGACACCTACATGTTTGGAGTTAAACTTAGAGAATTTCCACTGGACCTCAATTCTTTTGTCATGGTAAAAACAAAACAAAACAAAACAACCAACCCTCCCCCTGTTTCACTTTCGCAATCAGATGTGCCCAGAGATAATAAAATACTACCCCCCTCCAAGCCCAATAATTATGTCATTTAATCAAATGGAAAAACATGCAGTACAAAGCTGCCTGGCCAAGGTCAGGATGAGTTGGGTACAACCTGTTACTTGGGGTGTCAGTGTTTCAGACATACTTTTCAGTGGCTTTTACCACAACTACTTCATGCACTGTACACACTGAGGCAAAGTCCAGATTCCTCTCGCCTTTTGAAATTTCCTCTTCTTCCTTTGCTCATGTTCAACCTCCAGCAGCCCATCTCTCATCAGATGCAATTAGGAAAAAGAATCTTCCTTTGTCCTCGCTTCTGCCTGATTCTCAAAGTCTAGCTGAGCATCCAGGTGGATCCTCACATTGAGAATTCAAATAACAAATGCTGCTGTGAATGGCTTACAAGAACAGCACAAGGGACTCACAGTCACATCCTGCCTACCACTTGCTGGTATAATTCTCCAGGTGAGGGCATTAAGCACTGATGGCTACTCTGTATTGCCAGAGCAACATAAAGTAAGACCAGTAAAGCCAAAGAACAGTGGATGATACAAGAAACAGTGGCAATAATTTCTCCAGACTACTCTTTGTGTCACTGAGCAGCCTGAAGCTGGGGAAACACCTCAAAGGATAGAGCCAGAGTTTCAGCCTTCCACTGTTCATCCTCCAACCTCTGAGCTGAGTGACATAGATCAATTTTGTCTTTTTAAAGTTGGTATTCACAAGAACCACACTTCAACTCTTCAAATACTCAAGGCAGCATTTCCCTCTGTACCTACATTTGGCCTGTACTCATCCATGCTATGTTTTCTGATGAAGAACTAGGCAGCTTTGCATACCCTTACCCATTCCCACAGCCAGTCTCCCAGGTGCCTAGCATCCTTATTCACCGTAATCAGACATTCAATCCCAGTTTTATGAAGTGCAGATTTCTGTAAGGATGGAATTAACATCACAGAAAGAACCTGCTGTTTATTATCAAGCTGTATAGGTTTTGACAAGTTTATTAGTTTTGCATGTGGATCTTAACTAACTCCCATTCCTTGACTAATGCAAGAGTGACTTTGGCCTATTAAACACTTAATAAACATGATCAAACAATAAACTATCTGAAATGAAAAGATGCTGTGGGATTAGCTCTGCATTTGAACTGAGCTCTTATTGTATTATTTAGCAAACACAAGGACAAATGCTTGTAAGGTGGTTCTTTCGAAATAGCAAAACAAGGAGGACCATTTGCAGAGATGTGTGAGTAAGATTAAGTCTTACGAAGAGAAATCCATCACGACATTATAGCTGAAAAAAAACAAGGCTTACTATTTTCTATTTGTCCATACTATTTCAACAATCTCTGCAACAAAGCTGAAATGTCATCTGCAGAGAGCCATTGGGGTATGAACTTAATGTTTGTATATGAAGCATCCTGGCATGCGGAGATGATCTTCAAATGCAAAGACTGCTTTTCTGTTTTGCATTACAAAACATTCACAGTAGTCCTACAGCATTAGACAGCACTGTTTATGATCAAGGGCCAGATTTTAATATCTGTGTTCATAGCTATTTAGCTTTTACTCTAGCCCTTCCCAAGTTTCCTTCATTTTATCCTGCTTCTGTTGGGCTTGTGACCATATAAACTATATGAAGAATTGTACTTCTGTCAGGTTAGTCACTGTGCTGGAACTGCCAGAATCTCACTGGGCTGATAAATTGCAGTTTGACAGCTGTTGCCAGACATAACAAGGATATACACTGATGTCAGTAAAGCTATTTGTGAAGCAAAGCACTGTGCTCAAAGGGAATGAGGGTATCTCACAGTTGATCTGCTTGCTAGGAATGTGGAAGCTATTTAAAAGTTTTTCTGAATGGTTAGATACTTAGAATTTTAGAATCATAGAATAGTCAGGGTTGGAAAGGACCTTAAGATCATCTAGTTCCAACCCCCCCTGCCAGGGGCAGGGACACCTCCCACTAAACCATG
>JASSUY010037606.1:0-11603 GCA_032466535.1 Forpus xanthops | reverse complement strand
CTGTGAGGGTGGTGAGGCACTGGAATGGGTTGCCCAGGGAAGTTGTGAATGCTCCATTGCTGGCAGTGTTCAAGGCTTGGTTGGACATAGCCTTGGGTGGCATGGTTTAGTAGGAGGTGTCCCTGCCCATAGCAGGGGGGTTGAAACTTGATGATCTTAAGGTCCTGTCCAACCCTAATTATTCTATGATTCTATGATTCTTGGCATGATGACTATCATACTTTACAGCAATAAGAAAATAGATGTGAAGTTTTATCTGCACAAAGGAACAATCAAAGTGATGCATTATGCAAGATTTTAAACTTTGGTAGATGATTTGTGTAATTTTTTTTTAGATGGAGTGGAATAAGATAATCTTAGCAATATATTTCAGGACTGGGGATAAACTGTGATTGGTTGAATGGTCTGCAAGAAGTACAAAATCTTTTGCTCCAGAGCTTTTTCTTTCTCCAGCATGGCTGTTGAATAGCTCTTTCTATTCAATATGATGTATGCACTGGTGTATACATTTTCTCTGTATATGGTTTTGGCTGAAGAGGTCTTTCAAGTAAAGCAGAATTGGGCTTTGCTAGGTGAGCCATGAAGTACAGGCGTCAAACTTCCAGCATCTGTGTGTTGAGAACAAGAACCCTAACTTTGTTTCCTGATCTTTAAGCAACTAATTTGATGCAAAATTTGTAATACTTGTCTTTTAGGGTTAGAACTGAATGAGGTTTTGGTTAACTATATCTTATGTGATGGTAAGGAGTTGCCCAATGAAAGAAAAAAGAAAAGGTGACAAATGGGTGATGTTCTACACATTCATGTGCTCCCACTTTCCCTTCTTTTCTTTGGGTTGACGGCTTTTTTTGTTTGTTTGATTGGTTGGGGATTTTTTTTTTTTTTCCTAAATCAAAGAAGTTAAAGTTCAGTTTAGAGACTGCTTCTCAATAGGACCTTAAAGCCTCAAGGAAATTCATATTCATATAGTATTCATATATGTAAACGGAAGAGTCCTTGAAGCCATTGTCCTCTTGCCATTGTCTTTTTCCATGAAGCAATTGCACTTTGCAGATAATTTCTCCGATTTCTCTTGTAAAAGCAAGGGCCTTGAAAGAATAAAATCTTATGTCTTTTCCATAACATTGAACTAATGTTATGTTGGATTTTTTCCATAGCATTGAACTAATGTTAAATAAAAAAAGTTAAAAAAAAAAAAGAAAAACAGAAAAGAAATCCAATAGCAGTGGACTGCAAAATGTATTTCCATAAGAAGTATGAATGAATACATACTTAAACAGTGTATATGGTAACCATCATTTGAGCTTTCAGCTTATTGGGATGTTGATTATTCTCACCTCTCCTATTGGAATATTATGTTATTTTTGTTTTTTTTTTATTGACAACATCTCATGATAAACAATAGGTTTTCAGCTTCCTTTAGGGATAATTGCAAGCTCTGTAAAAAGCACTTAAAGAGCACCTGTCTTTGACCAGACTCTAGAACTGCAGAGCATGCTTTGTATGGGTCCCTACAGTCTACTACATGTTGTACTTTAGGTGTTAAAGATTTGGAAATTATATTTCTTGCCTGTTGTTGAAAGCTCGCTCATGCATTATTTATGAAACAGTAGGTGAAGACTTCAGCCTTATTAAGATAACTAGTAATGGTTAGAATACAAGATTCAAAAAGTTCCTGAGCACCAGTAAATGCCAGCATGGGAAGTGTATTGTCAGGACATATTTTTAATAATTAATTCAAAACTTATGTGTTTTATTGGGCCTCAGTCAGTATGGAGGAGCAGAGAAGAAACAGATGATAAAACTATATGTTAATAGCATTGCTTGGGATTTTGCCTGTTTGTGTTTTACACTAGCCATTCAAACTATATGAATTGTGTGATAATAAGTTTAAAGATACTTCTGAGGGGTTTGCAGCCTGTTCAGTTTGACTGCCATGCTTCCTTGAAATCCAGGGTCTTCCTGGAGCACTTTCTCTGTATCATCTGGAGATTTTAAGTTGTTTTAACATTGGGTGCAAATAGAAGTATCTCATGTTAATCAGCTGAATCTATTATGGTCAAGAGGAGCAGTGTTGCCACAGTAGTGACTTGAGCTTGCAGGCGACTGTATAAACTTGAACATGAAAAGCACCTTCTACTGCCCAATTTGCAGTGCTAGCCTATGTGTGAGCTGCTGCACGGCTACTCTTGGTGTTGTCTTTGCTTATGCTAGGTTTCTGCTCCAAACGACCCAAATCCTTCTCATATTTGGGTGCAGTTGATACCTGCTTGATACTGAGATATCGAGAAACATAGCTGGGTTAATTGTATTTGCCAATTTAGTAAGGTTAAATCCAAGTTAAGTTAGGGTACCTTAGCTGTTTGTAAACAAACAGGATTAGGTGGTTATGAGGTGTTAATTTGTAGGACTTTTGGTTTTTAGTATGGATTGTGTTGAAAAAAGATAAATGTTGGAGGAGATTAAGGGAAAAAAAAAAGTAGCTTTATACCTATGAACTTAATTCAGCTAGATGAACTTAATTCAGCTAGATGAACTGAAGCAACTACATATTGATGTCTCATTAGTTTTAAATTGAATAAGGGTTTCCTTTCATTAATCGTTTATTCTGTTAACAGATGGGAAATGGTAGCAGCTTTTTTTAAAATGGCAATTTCATCCAACTGGCAGTACATTGAAAGTTGGGGAGGTTACTATTGAAATATGGTGTGGCATAGTTGAAAAAAAAAATCAAAACAAAATAAAACCTTAATATGAAAAATGTGCTGCCTTGGTTTTTTTTGATTGCTTTACAACCTGTGGCAAGATCTATGCTTTTTCAGCTAGGACAGTTGTATGTCTGAAAATATGCCTGGTAGTGTCAGATGTAAATATCTCAGATTAAAAGCTAATATTTTTATGCTGGTTATAAGTCAGAAGACTGAAACAGTCTGAAGAAAAGGCCATTATAGAGCTAACAGATTGATCCTCACTTGAGCTCGTGGCTGGTAGTGGATGTGCTTCTCCGGATGCTGATGGAAGTTCTGTCCTGGGCTTGGCCTGAGCTGGGTAGAGTTTGGCTCCTGGGAGAAACGTGAAAATCAGAAGTGATGAACCTGCTGCTTCTGGATCAAATGTAGTTTGTGATGTAATTTCATAACCAAGTATTGCTTCTTTGTTGTTTTTTTTTTTTTTTTGTTTTGTTTTGTTTGGTTGTGGGGTTTTTTTGTTTGGTTGTTTTTTTTTTTGTCTGTTTGTTTTTATGGAATAACTATCCATTCTCCAAGAAACAGTAGAGGTGAGTACTGTTTCTGTGGCTTGCAAATGGTGTTTGAAAGACACATTTATGCCCTGGGTAAAGGACACTCTCTGTGTAGTCAATTTAAGCATTAAGTCAGAGCAGTCCAGGCTGCTGTTTCATATATTCTTTTCAGCATCTAGTTCTTTTGTCTTCTGCCTTGTCAACTATCTCAAACCCTAGTGTATTCTGGATTGGCAAACACTGAAATACATTGAAAGTGTATATTTACTCTCACTTCAGTACTGATTTGCATTTTCCTTGACATTCAGCAGCTGAGCATAGCTCTGGAACTTTCTGAACAATTTCTGTTAGCTTTAAAAGTGTCTGAGCAGAACGAGCAATGTGACAACTGTGGAATAGCTTTGTGTATTTTCTGAGTTATAGATGGTCCAATTTTTTTGTATGTGACTGATATCTGTTAGGTTAGACATTCTGTTAGAATGCAGAAGAAAGAAAAGATATGAATTGAGGTAAGCTTCTTGCCCTTTGCTGCTTCGTCACATCAAAGACATCAGAGTATTAATGAAGGAGAATGCTCTTCCAGCTCAAGTCAAAATACTAACCTTACTGTTAGATGAGTGTGAGGATCAGACTGAGAACTGGAAAATCAAAAAGTGCTATAGCTGGCAAAATAGATTATAAAGTTACTGTGAAGTTCTAGTCTCTCAGGTTATATGAATATCCTCACACAGCACAGGTTTTATTTTTCCAGTCATGATCTAACAACTTTTCTGTTAATGAACAATCCATTCACATTGTTGATAAACTGCTTGAAAAGTTAAATATTCTACTTCTGAAAGAATATACACCTTCGCTCTTCCGATTGTGAGAATCCAGTAATGCTGGACTGTTTTTCTCCACAGCAAAAGCAGTTTCTGGCCTGGTGGCTTAAGGCAAATCTGATCAGGTCATTCCTCAGTTTTTACTTGATGAAACAGCAAGAGGGAATTTTAAAGTATGTCTTACAGTACTAACGGTTCTCCGATTGGGTCACTGATCTGGTCCTTTCTCTGACTCCTCTTGAAGGACTGAAATTGATTTTTATGAGTTATGGACACAGGACTATGGACCCAATGTTTCTACTTGGCTATGCTAATGTCAAATAAAGCAGTAGCAGAATCCTGCTGACATCCATGTTTATCCACTTGGTTACACACTTATAGCCCACATCAGTGCTGTGGACAATTTCCTGTCTCCAGCAGTGATTCCAGGCAGAAGCTGGAGGAAAAATGGGCATGCAATGCACCTCTGTGATATTTGCCCTGAGTATACTCAAAGTCTGCAGTTTTTTTCATCTTGAAAAAGTTATCCAATGGGCTCTACAGCACATGGCTGGTGGTCAGACCCTTCCCAGTCAGGACACTCTGCATTTCCAAAATGTTTCTAAAACTGGACCTGTGTGTTTACACAAAACTAATGCATTGATTTCCTCCTGGTTGCATTTTGAGACCTTTCAGCTAGCTAGCTCATAGTCCATTTAATTTTCACCTGGCTTATTTACATAATTTTGTAATCAGCTTTTATGATGTGAGGCCATGAGAACTTGAACTTGGTAAGCTGCACTCCATTTCCTGTCCAAGCTGTAATTTTGTTAAAAAATAATACGAAGTTGGTTATTAGTATTTTCTGTGAGCCCTTGTCAATAGGCATATTCATGTAATATTCCTGTAGAACGCAGAGTCTTGTCTGCATGCTTTCTATTTGTCTGTGTGCTTTCTGTTTTCTTGGGGTCAGTGTTCAACTGGTGTGTATATGTAGCAGTTAAAGAATGGCAAAGTCTTTGCTTTACCTGACTTTTAGGACTATTGCCAAGTGACATGATCACTCGGTTTTTATGAACAGCATCCACATGCTGTGACTATAGGCACAAAAATGTCATCACTTGTGACATTGTCCTCTGTTACAATGTAAATAATTATTCCTTCAGCATCTTGTGTCTAAATCATCTTTTTTCTACTAATGGATGTATGTTTATTTAACCAGTGCTTCTGACTTTTCTGTCTTGTGGACAGACATGTTAAGCAGAAACAGGGTTCAGATTTTTCGCCTTGTATGAAACATAAAGCAAGATCTCGAAGCTGCTTTCAGTGGCTTAATTTGGTTATTCATAGATTTTCCCCAGGATCTTTTCTTTCTCTTGGTGGTGAAGTGTTACCTCTGTCTTGCATTGCTTTCTTTATCTCCATCAGAGTTCAGTGTCATCCATTTGCTGGAGTGTGTCTGCTTTGCCTGATCAAGTTGATTTTGGGTTTTTTTGTTTCGTTGTTTTGTTTTTTTGGTTTTTTTTTTGGTTGGTATTTTTTTTTTCAGCTGATTACTACCTTGAGGTTATTCAGCATGTAACCCCTGAGGGTTATGTGCCTGTATAACCTCTTAAATTTAAGTGGAAAATACATCTACTGTTTTAATGAGAGGTGATTACAGGTACCCAAGGGAAAGACTGCGCTTGGTTACCTGTAGTTGTTAAAGACTTGCTAATGTTGTGCATTGGCACAAGTTCACAAGTGAACTTTAACTTATATCAAACGTGGTTTACCTCACCAGCAAAATCATGAGACCCACATTTGCCTAAAAGGGACAAATTCCTTCAAATTTCCAATTACTTCCTTACTGGGCAATAGCAGAGAGATGTAGTCAGTGGCTTCTGACAGAGCAGATACTTCGCCACATTGCTACTTTTCTAATTAAAGATGAAGGTGAAAGAAATTTTAAGGTCATGGTCATATACCAATGTTTTGGCATTAGAATTTTGTGCTAATCAATGTAAACAGTGTAAACCTACTTGCCTCTTTAAGTAATATAAATATGCCCTTATAAAATTTTCGTGAACAGCATCATGACAATAGGAAAATCTTAGTAGCCATTGACAAGTAGCTTAAAGAGTTGTATTGTCCTCTCAGTTGAGGTGAAAACACATGTCTGACACCAGAAGGGATGAAAAGTCATAAAACAAGGCAACTAAGTAAGCCTGACAGTCCTGTTCTCTTTCTGGCCATTGAAAGATACAGCTTAATTAGAAATGACTAATGGAGATTGCTAGAAGTGTGAGAAAAATCAGTAGCAACATATGTTAAAAATCTTCAGATTCCTAAAGTACAGAGAAGAGACATAACAAAGGTATGGGAGAGGTAAATAAATAGATGTAGTGTGCCATGGACACCACTGTCCATATGAAGTCTCCACTGACTGTAGAAGCAGCCTAGAGGGATCTGCACCTATGCAGATATCTGGATTGTTGCCACCCAAATAAATCGAAGTGAGATTCTTCTCTAACTGTCCTCCTGTAGATGTAACTAAATGAAAAGGGTAGTTCAGGCAGCTTAGTCATTAGAATGAAAAAATAGCTGTGATTGTCATCATCCAACCCTGTGGGGAGGCCTTGCTTTGTCTCACTTATCAACATAAATTGCTAATTGCAGCTAGTAATCTATAGATATTTTGTAGTTGATGGGAAGGAGAGAGTATCAAGCGGGCACAATGTCTTATGCCAAGGGTTGTCTGCCAGCTTCCTGTCTCCCGGACTCAGCAAACCCAGTTCTGCCCAGAGGAAGCATGCTGAACACTGTTGCTGTGTGATGGCTAGAACTGCATACTGTCACAGGCCACTGAAGAGTATATAATGGCAAAATGTTTGAGATGAGGTATGGGATTTTTGTTTTCTAATTGTTTGGGTTTTTTTGTTTGTTTGTTTAATTTTTTTGTGGTGTGGTTTGGCTTTTTTATTTATTTGGTGGGGTGTTTCTTGTTTGCTTTTTGAGTTTTTTTTTCTGGGGGAGTGGTTGGGTTTTGGTTTTGCTGGGGTTTTTTGTTGGGCTTTGGTTTATTTATTTTTTTTAAGTCTCTTTTAAATGCTGTACTGATACTTTCACAGAAACTGATAGCAATTCCAAGGTCTAATGCCTGAGTGGAAATGGCTTCCTTGGAGCTTGGTGTATTTATACTTAGAGTTCTCCACCCAGTATGTGTGTATCTGCATTTGTATGTGCTGACTATTTACCCTACAGAAGACTCATCTCCCTTTTGTTTTGTTACATTGGAATTGACATTCTTCATTGATAATGCATCAGCCACAGTGAAAGAAACATTTAAGTTTCTGTCAAAGGTACTGGTTAAATTTTAATCTCACCAAGGAGAGGAGTCTTCCAAATGCCTTATCTTCTAAGTGCTTGAATGTCTTTGTGATACTGATGTTAATTAGCCTCTTTAGAAGTCTTCCATGCAGTTTGTTTACAGTTTAAATGGATTTCCAGTTGTGCTAAATGTGCTGGGAAACAGCAAATGGAATCCCAGTGGCTGCTGGAACATGTTTCTGCTGAAGTCCACCTGACTGCGGTTAACAGCATGGGGCAGCGATTCTTTTCAGCCATTTGCAGCATAGATGTTGATTCATCCTTTGGTCAAGTTTTGTGCCTTTCCGGAGGCTTCAATAGGTCGTAAATACTCCTTTGGGCAGATGGCGTACTTTTGTTACCCTTCCTTCCACTGCATAGTATGCCACACTGTGAGATAAGTTTTGAGGGTGCATCTTCTGTATTTAAGGGAGAATTCCTCAGTCTTCAGGGAAGAGATATGCATGCTTGGTGTATGGATGTACTGTTTAAAGGCAAGAAACTGTCTCCTGTAATGTTAATTCAGGTAATTTTCAACTGAAGAGAAGTGAAAACTCCTGATTTGGGTTAACAAACTCTCAGTTGTGATCTGTGTCACTGGTCAAATAAGCAACAATTGAAGCCAGATGAGAAAGAGAAGTTCATGAGCAGGATGGGGGTACCAATACTGGTACAGTGTATGTGGCACAGTTGGTGTTAAATGAAATAATAATAACAATAACAGGGAAAACAAACAGGAAAGAAATCTTGGGCTTTAAATAACAAGCAAAGGCATGAATACAGATTAGGACACTTTCCACCTTAAATCAAGAGCTGTATTTGTAGATTCAAAGTTTACAGGTCATTGTTAGGGAAATGTAGCAAGCTGTTAGCATACCAGTGTTTAAATTCCTGCTATGCTAAATGAATCTTTTTGCTGTGTTTGAAAAACTCTTCTTCCTCTTTGATTTGTAAGTGCTTGAAGGCCAAGAGACTTTTGGTATTATCTCATGCTTGCAAGGCCAAAGTTAATTTCCAGCTGTTCATAATGTAATTCACTTTCTTTGTATTAATCTATATCAATCAAATTTACAAATTTCCTTTATGAGAAATATTTATGCCTACTCAGAACACATCCTTTTAACATTGATTGCATCTTAATTGAATCCAGATTGAAATACTTCTCTCTTGGGAGTGTTGAAAGGAAAGAAAATAGAGTATGTTCTCATAGCGGTATTTAAATATCATTTTAAGTTCTGGTTGTGAGAATAGTAACTTTGGAGTTGCTGTCTGCACTGCTTAGGGCAGTGACTAAACTTCCATAAGTGTGAATACTTACCAGCAGTATTATAGGATTACAAGGAGAAAGGGCATCCAGAGCTCAGTTGTCATGCGATGTGAAAGAATGGCATGTTTAATGTTCTAAAAGCTGGCTCCATTTTCTCATTAATTTTTGGTTTACATGCTTTGCTAACCCTCTGTGGTTACAGATAATGGAGTGGGCTGATTGCAGCAGAGAGGATGTGAGTTCAAGTCTGAGAGCACTACCCTTGTGTGACATACCCACCATTACCTTCAGAGTGAGAATTAGGAATTACTTTCTTTGAAGCCATGGTGTGTTGTCCAAAATTTGTCTGGTAAATATTCTTCTAGCAAATTCAGATATGTGTTATTATTGTTGAGTGCAGAACACTCTGGAATGAGACATTTACCTGTGTGATCTTCAAACTTGCTGTCAAAAAGAACTGTCAAAAATCAGCAAGGAAGATGCTGTGGAAAAAGCCATATTGCCAAAGTGTATTTGGTGACAAGATGGTGAAAAGATAGTGGAATTAGAAAAGAAAGGAAAAGCAGTGTGTAATACTCCTTTGTGTGCACCCTGTCTGAGCTCTTTGATCCAAATTTACCCTAATAAAAGGGGATGACAGGCCTGAAATAGGAGGAACAGCTTCAGGCTCTATATCTCTCTGCCGTTGCTGTACTGGAAAAAGTCTGAGAAAGAGCAGGCTGGTAGTCATGTATTTCAGATACTTTAAGCTCCTAGAGAGTAGGGTAAAACTGCCTTAATTTCTCAACCAGGTAAAATTGACATGTGCTTTCACTGGCCAGCATGTATTACATGGTGAGCTGATATTACCTAAAGGCTAAATGTGGTATGTTTTCATTTAACTATTTTAATAAATAAAACAAGGGAAGTAACCAGGAAGTAAATTACAAGCTTAGCAGTGCTTCTAGGTTTTCATAGATTTTCACAGCTCCTTTCAATAGTCACCATTTAAGGTGGTTTAACTTAAACCAAAATGCCATTTAAAGTTAGAAGTCTGTAGGGGTCTTGCGGAATGAATGGTTCTGACAAATGAGCAGTTTGAGGGAATTCATCTTTTGTGGAGGAAATAATTGAAACTCGTCTTTCTTATTCAGGGCTAGGGTAGAATTTTATTAACTTCAGGTAGAACACAATGAAAAAGTGCTTTGGGAAGTGAGATTTTATTCTGATTAGACCAACTGAGCAACCAGACCGAGACCAAATATGCAGATTTTTCTACTAATGCTTGAAGTCATAAAAACTGTATGTGCTTTGGCCATCTAAAATTACTGTTGTAACGGATGCATAAGAAACTTGCTGGGTAGAGAATTAATGGAATTCTTACAGCAAGAGCAAATGGGACAATAGTAACAAGGTAGGTTGTTTCTGGTGAAGCCCTAAAGAAAGCACAGATTTATGAGGTTAATAAGGTAAGAAATATGCTAGTGTTTCCATAGGCTGTAGTGACATGCCTGAAAAGCCTAAGTCAACTATTTGAGCTCTGCCTGCCCATTGAGCCACCTCAGAGGCTAAGAAAACAGAAGAAGCAGTAAGTGGGAGCAGGCTGTGACTAGCCTATGTAGTGCTGGTAAATGGGAGTCCACTGCAATGCAGGGAGTGAGGCTGTGGGCACTGATCTGCATGTTAGCCTGCTGCTACTAAAGGAATTAATGGAGGAAGAGCGTCTTTGGAGGTTTACTATTGCATTTTTTGTTTAACTTGGTTAAAGTGACTCAAAAGAAAGCGATCTGCATAGAAAGCAGACTTCATTTGTTCAATTGCAACCCCAGCAAACCACACAAACTTCACAGTTTTGATTCTGCCCATGTGGTTTAACATTGAAGCTGTTTATGCTGATGAACTGGTACCTCTGACACATGGCAGTAACTGGAAAACACCCCTTTACTCTCAGTATAACCACCCACAGGAATTGAGACATTTCTTGCCTTGATGAATGACTTGGTATAAGTGCGTTTGGTTGATTTGTGTGTCACATAGATTAGAATTTATGTAAATTTGGTTTGTGTCTTTGTGGAGGTTAAAAATTCTGATTATTTACTTTTCCATGTGAACAAGAAATAATGTTTTGCTTCATCTATCCTGGAAAAAAGCAATTGATGTTTTTGGATCTAGGTAAACAGCTGAAAAATTCTCATTTACATTTCTCACTTTCCATTTCACCTTGATGATCGCAAAAAAACACATTGCCACTTAGAGATGTCACTTTGCAGTGGAGTTCTCCCAGATAACAGAGTGGACCTCTCCAGCAGGCTTCAGAGTGCTACCACCACCAAATTTTCTTCACTGTATCTTTCTTTTCATTCTTTGTAATAAATGGCCAGAGAGTCACTTAAGTGGGTCTGCTACAGCTTTAATTGCACGTATGTAATTTTCATGGTATATGCCCCCATATATATATATGAGGTAATATCATATCAGTGGCTCTGTTCATCATTTCAATGAACGTTTTAAGGCATGCTCCTTTCTTCATTTTACTCTGGCAGAGTTCTCAAATAATGTGATTATCAGTAATAAACTATATTATTACTTGCTCCATGTGCCATTCAGTCAAATCTGGTCACATAAATTCATTTGTGTAAATGTCAGTTATTCTCATTGCACTCCTGAATGTGCTTTTCAGGCTGCTACTGAGTTGAACAAGTTCTTTCAGTTTTGCAGAACTGATCAAGGGCTTTTCTGACAGACTTCTGATTGTGGGATCAATTTTCTGCCCAAATCCCCAAATATCCATTAGGTAATTAGTTTTTGATGGTACATTACAAGTACTGCTTAACTGCACAGACATTTTCATTATTCAGTATTTATTTGATATTTTTTTTCAGCATTATAGAATCATAGAATCATAGAATAGTTAGGGTTGGAAAGGACCTTAAGATCATCTACTTCCAACCCCCCTGCTATGGGCAGG
>JASSUY010037605.1:0-51319 GCA_032466535.1 Forpus xanthops | reverse complement strand
GCTCCCCTCCTCCCTGGCAGAGCATGAAACTCAGAAAGTCCTTGGCCAGCCTAAACATTCTAAGCCATAACTGTAAATACTGGTGTTATCAGCACTGTTCCCAAGCTGAAAATCCAAAACACAGTGCTGCACCATCTGCTACTTAAAGGAGACTGCTGCTCCTGAACCCATGACAACCTTCTAAAATGCTATATGGCTGGTGACCTATGTAAGGAGGGGAAAAAAAATTGTCATGCAGTATTTGTGGTAGAAAAAATAGGAGTTAAAGGAGTTGGTATAAGAGAAACAGTGTTTACCAGGGCTAAGTTAGTGCTGCTGGTCATTTGCTGCTCCTTGAGGTATCATAGTGGCTAGATTTTCTTAATTTTAAGGGAACGTATTTTGAGAGAAGGAAGAGGATGGAGAGGGTTGCTTTTCTGTTCTGTACCTCTGGAATTTTGAAATGTGTTATTAAATTCCTGAGAATTTTTAATTCAGGACTTGTGTACTGCTTTAACAAAACTTTAATAGCTTTTAAAATTGCAACAGATAACTAGTATGTTGTCTTGGTGCTAGACTTGATTAGTCTACTTCTTGAATTAAAGAATATATCATACTACTTTTGAGGCACTCTTATAGGTAGGTAACTTTGGAATCCTCTGTTAGAATATCACATTTCATAAATGCTCTATGGCTTTGTTTTTGGAACTGTGTGTGATTACATACTTGCAGTTTCTGGAAGTTTTTCAGAAGAGGTCTCTAACTCAGGTGGCAGCACTTGGTGGAATTTCTGCCCTTTTAGGATAAGGAGTTGAATAAGTTGTAGTGGCATGACAGGTACTTAACTTTTGTCTGAATGCTGTTCTTACTTATGTCTTTGGCAGCAGCTGTCTGTTCCCTCCAGGAAGTGAGTATGAACTCATCTATTCTGTCATTAAATGAGATTATCTCTTTGTTTTCATGGATGTCAGTTGCTCTCATCTCAGTGCTGCTAAAGAGAAATGAGTAGAAAAACTTTCTGACAAGTGTTGGATATACTGTAACTCTCCTTTTTTTCCTTTTTCTCTCTATAAAATTTGCATTTGTAATATCTTTGCAGGTGGTTTGTCCAGATTGTAGTGATGATATTGCAGTGAAAAAAGACAATATTCTCGTTCGTTCTTTCAAGGATGGCAAATTGTGAGTAGGATTGTAGATGTTGATAATTGAATAAAATCTATACCAGCCAAATGAATGTAGTATGAGATGTGCTTGGGTAAAGCATTAATGACAGTAGTAAGCTCACTAAGTTTCTGCCAAGATTTTTCTAATGTTTAGAAAACTGTTAGCAACCATATATTGTGGTGGGTTTTGTCATTATTAATAGTGGGTGCATAAATATATCTGTCTTCATTTTAATTTAATTGCCTCAGTGGTGGCAAATAAAGCAGTATTTTGTGACTTTGAGAATGCCCTGAGACTCTTCCCTGCTCTGTTTAGAATAAAGCACTACTGTTCAAAGATGTGGCCATAATCTTTCCCAGCTACAGAAAGTGGTGGGTGGGGTCTGTGCATGCATGCACATATACCACATGCACACAGAGAAACTCTTTTTTTGAGATAGTAAAGCATATATTTTTCTTAGACTGGACTATAACTATGCATTGTCTTGCTCTTTGAAAAGAGCTGTAATACTACTCAAGTTAGGAAAGAAAATAGAGAAACCTTGAAAGCCCAACTCTGTCATATTTGTAATAGAATAGGAAACTTTGTGTTCTTAAACTCGTTGGTCATGGAGGGGGTTTGATGGATGACAATAGCATTTGGGTTTTATTTTTGAAGTTACAGCTATTCATTGTACTTGGTTCAATTTAACAGAATGCTTTTGCAGAAAAGGATATTGAAATTTTTAACAGTTTCATTGAGGTTTAATTACTTATTAAGCCTAGGCTGTTGCTTTGCCATTTGATAGTTACTCAAGTATCAGTGCACATAGCTGGAGAAACACACATAAGCATGTGCACACACAAGCATGTTCCCCCCCCCAGAGCTGCAGTTCAGATTTGTTTCCTTGGATATAGCCATAGTAGAAATTAAAAAGTGCTTTGTTCTTCTAATTTAGAAGTCTTTCATACTGACAATTTATAGTAATACTCATTTACGTTTTAAGCAAGGTAGGGTCTTACTGTTTGTGGGAGAGTAGTGACTTGCAAAATTATCATAAAGTTTTGCTAAGTAATACGTATTTGAGAGATTCCAGCAACTGTCTTTTAGTAGAAGAATGCTGTCTTTAATATGCAGTGAACGTATGTGGGTAGTCTAACCACCTGACTAACACTGTACCAGACTAACATTACAGAATTGTCAAAATATACTTCATGTGCTGCTTCTGCATGTTTAGTGTTTTAGTCATAGCGATAGTTCTGTATTATACTGCTAATTTAACCTAAAAATATTTTCAATTCTCTTTTTTTAACACTTTCTAAATTATCTAGTGTTTCTGTGCCAAGAAAAGATGTTCGGGAGATCACTGAAACTTCACCAAAGCCCGATGCATTGTTAAAACAAGGTAAAATTAATTTCCTGTGTGAAAATACATGAATATGTATTTACTTTGTTATGTTAGTTGTACGAAATTTATGGTAGATTGATTCATGTCTTAAAAATGCTAAAGCACAGGATCTTTTCCTTCTGTAATATATTAAAGTAGAACACCTCTGAAAAGCTAGAGGAATTTTAAACAACCACCACAAAAAAACAAACAAACAAAACAACAACAAAAAAAAACAAACAACAAAAGACCCCAAACAACCCCCCCACGCTACCATACTTGTTTTAAATGTAGACTTGCCAAACGGGGTATAATGACAAGGCACAATGACATTGCAGGTTATTTAGTATTTGGTCTCTTGCATTAGGTCTTCGTGGAGTTATTCTCACCACAGTACCCCTAATAGTTGTAAATTGCATTTATGCATTCTCAGGAAACTGGAATTGTGGATTCATTTGAAAGCTTCAGTTTGTGTAATCAAACTCTTACAATTAGCTTTTGCTTATCTCTTCCTTCTCTTTTTATTCAGTATGCATAAACCTCAGTGTAATTCTTTTGGAATAGGGATTCTCTCAATGAAATTTTCATACATGCCCTAATAGAGAAGATCCTTATATGTGTCAATGCGCACTAGCAGAGTAATAATCCTAATAATAACTCTGAATAATTCGATGTGCAGAGAGCAAGCACTAAGCCAGTTTGATTTGGTAAGACAAATAAGGATGAACAACATGGGGTGGTTGTTGTGGTTCTTCGAATTTGGTGGTAGAACTGTTAATTAGCAGTCCTTCCTCCTTCTTCCCTTCCTCCCCACCACCAGCTATGTTTTTTGATTAAAACATTTGGTCAAACTGGTATTTCCTGCAGTGCTAACAAATGCTGGTCCTTTTGCAGCTTTTGACCAAGCCCTGGAATTCCGTAAAAACAGAACCGTGCCTAGTAACTGGAAAACAGAATTAAAAGAAGACAGCTCCAGCAGTGAAGCTGAAGAAGAAGAAGAGGATGAAAAAGAAAAAGAGGATAACAGCAGTGAGGAAGAGGCAAGTGAAGTTAGTAAAGAGCATAGATACACAGCTGATAAAAAATTACTGAGACTAATATTTAAGTAGAGCTTTTTTAACATTGAGGAACATGTAACATGTTAACACAGGCAGCATTGTCAACATATGAAACTAATGTCTCAGCTTTCAAAATCTGTATTCAACAAAGATTAATGTAAAAATATTGATTTAAAAATCTAACAAATATCTTTGAGTCATTAAGCAAAACTCATGTGGTCAAAAGTCTGAGTCATCAGGGTCTAATGAAAAATAGAAACTAAAATTCAAAGGAAAATCCTGTTTTAAAATCTTTTCCCATGCTGATCTTACTGCACTAGTAGAAGGGGTTGCAGTACTTGGCTAGGGTCTGAGCAGGACGAAGAAGGGTAGATTCTGGTGTCTGCTGTCTCGCGCATATCATTTTTTGTAAAAGAAAAAAGGTTCCCTTTTTTTCTATTTCTAAATCAGACTTACCTGCTAGTTGTTAAATGGCTGCCTTCTAACTGGGAAGATCTATGTAGCTAAAAAAATACTTGTTTCTGATAAAGGATATATGGTGCTTAAATGATTTCTGATGACTTTAAAATAAGATCCTCTTTTCTAGCTGTGGGCTAATTTTATGTATTGCAAAAAGCATGTAGCTACTTTTCTGATTTTCATTTTCATATGTATGAGCCACTTTCTTTTACCTTTGTGACATGGACAGATACATTAGAGACTGCAGAGTGTGACCTGCTTGCACTGTGGTTGTCTGTCTTAGAAATAAGAGAAGATGGAGAGTATGATATACTTACTTCAAACCATTATCTAGGAAGCCTTGTTATTTAACTTTACTGATTGTTTCATAGCTGCTGTAGTTGTTCAGAGATTACTAACAGGTATTATTATCAAAGTATAATACATAGAGATTCAGTAGAGACCCTGAAGAAGTGAAAAAGCTTTTCAGAGGCATACAGGGTCTTAAGCTTTCCCCTGAGTGTACTTTCTTAGAAAGTTTGCTTGATTGCTATTGGGAAAATTGATAAGGAGTATCCACTTGCCATTCTGGCATCTCTCTGCATTATCACATTTGAGACATAAGAGTATTCTTCGGTCATTGGATCTTATGATTGAGAATTGAGTGTTTTATTATGCTTCTTCATCGTGTTTCCTTTAGTTCCCCGTATATTGAAAAAGTATCCATTCCTTCTTAAAAGCTTTGTTGGGCTTCTTGAAGGTTTACTTCAATGACACCCCCCACACACCCCAGTGCTCTGTGGGACCATTTTCTTGTGGTTTTTCTGGGTGAGGAACATGAGAAACCTAAATAGGTGGTCATGTGCTCTTTACCAATGATCCATCATATGCTGGGAAAAGTCCTTTCCAAGTAGCTGTCATATGAGATTCAAACAGATAAGAACTAAACTCCAGAGATGGATTGATTCCACTCAAGTAATTTATTTTCTATGGCCTGTGAATTGTGAGTGTTATAAACCAGCAATTTATCAGTACTATATGCAGAGCTGTAGCATCACCTCATACCTGTTGTTGAAGAATTGCTAGGTGTGCTTGATTTCTGATGCCCCTCCCCCTGCCCAGTGATGCTATATCTAGTTTACTGGCTTAGTTCCTTATCCAGACTGTGATTGCTCATTGAGTAGCCTGCTCAGAGCTCCAGCAGTATGCTAGGTATCAGTTGCTCATCACCACGTCCTCGTGGAGAATTTCATCTTGCATTACCTTTGCAAGACTGGAATATTTTCATTGCATTTCCATTGGTAATTATACCTAAGTGACAACTGTTTCAGCATATCATGAATAATGAGGATTCTTCCTTGTTGTTTGCTTTCTCTGATATGTCTTTTAAGTGCATCTAATGGAAGAGGAGGTGTAGAATTAAGAAAAAAACCCTGCTCACTGGTAATAGTTATAATGTTCATTGACCTTATTTTCAGGCATCCATCTCTATTAAATTGCTTCAACAGGTGTTGGGGAGGGTTGTTTTATTTTCTGTTTAATAGTGATACCCTGTTTCTTTTGATTTCTCAACAGTCTTGCTATAGCTTTAAAGGCAATAAATTTTGTCCCCTTTCTTCAGGGTAGCGGAAGCTTTAATAATTAGTACAAGGAAGAATTTGAATGGATAATAAGCATGAATGAAAATACACTGAAGAAAATTTATTTTAGATTTTCTGTATAACTTCTATTATTTCTGGAAGCTTTGCAGGTAGTATTTGAAAAGTGTGCAGGAAACTTAACATGTATTTGGTGTATTGTTTTGAAATAACATAGTCATCAGAATTTCTAAGAAGTAATACCTTATGCTGCAAGTTGTGGCAGGTCACATTTCCGAATGAAATAATAGTGTTACAAAATAAGCCATAGTGCTTTGTTGTGAAATTACACTGTTTATTAAACTTAATAAATCTAATAAAAAAAGATTATTAGTGCAATGAATTGAACATTCAAAATATCCATTGTTATTTCAGTTCTGGGATTGATCCTGCTCACCATGTGTTCAGCCGGTACCCCATGGCAGTGTGCATGCAGTTGCCATTTGCTGCGGTTTGTCAGTACTGTGGATTAAAACTCCTAAGAAAGTGCAAGCACCATTTTCTCTTTCACTTTGTTGCTGAAAGTGACATAGTGTATCCAGGCATCAAAAAGTCACTTAACTGTAGCAGAAGTAGATCTGAGATTTCTGATATAATCTCTTGATCATTGGTAGTGGTATCTCTCAGACTTTCTGTGTAAATAGGCAAAATTGAGAATACATCTTGGCTTATCTCTTATGATACTTCAGTGATCAATCAGGAATCCCATTTCAGTGTGTCTTTACAGTTATTGTTTTATATATTTTGAAAAACTGTTTGTAGTTTGTAAAACTTACTTCAGTGTGGCCCAGCACTATATGGTATTCTATTGCTGAGTAGAGTAAACCAAACTTGAGCATTTGAACCTAAATTGTCAGTGCCATGTGTTTCTTAATGAAGGTTTGCAACTCAGAATATGTGCATTGCTTTAAACAGGAGGAAATTGAACCATTCCCTGAAGAACGAGAGAACTTTCTTCAGCAATTGTACAAGTTCATGGAAGACAGAGGTAGGCATTTGAATCATTGACTTGTAGAAGCTGCAGATGGATGTATTGCTTAGCAGTACTTTGGTCTGTAAAGGAGTAGTGCTTTTTAGTTCAGTTTTGGAAACAGACTGTAGTCTCTTCTGACTTACCCAATACTTAGAAGATAAGTCTCACTTGACTCTTCTAAGATACAGTCACTTATTACTGCTTTCAGAAATAAATGACAGTACTTCATATATCCTAGTATTACTTTCTACTGTATATGTATAGTGTGTACAATCAAACATTAAATATCCTCAATCATGTTAATGACTGGTCAGTTTAATAAGCTTAAAATAAATAAAATTTAGCCCCTCTTCTTAGGATCATTGAAAAAAGCATTTACTTTGTGCTGATTTTCTTGCGTGAATCCTAATAACTTAAATGCGTAAGCATTATCAGTGAGGTAGACTGAAATTGTTAAAAGTAAATGCCATTTATCATATGAAATTTTTACCAGGTGTTTAGACACTGCACTAGAAGTACAGTATCTGTGGAGGCAGGGATGAGGGTGTTTGTATTTAAATTAGTATTGTCACTAGCTAAATTAGTATTTTTTTTTTAATTATGTGTTGGGTTGAGGAACTGTTTACAAGAGAGGACAACGTGGTAGCTACTACTAGTACAGTAGCATGCAAACTTTCAGCTCTTTGGAGCTTTGTGAGATATGCTCATGGGGTGGGTTTAGTTGTATTGAAAGGAATACACTGGTACTTGTACATTGAATTGTTCAGTAGGTAAAATATATGTATAATATAGGGAGCAAGAAAAGTTGCATCACTTGTGGATGTTCAGTACTAGATGGAAAAATGTATTATAGGAATTAAACTACATTACTGAATTATCAGGGAAAATGGATTATTAAGGCTCTTGAGTTTTAGTTTCATGAAAAGAAAGTATCAGATGCATGAGGTGGTCAGGGGGAGCCTACAATGCTACACTGTATTTAATATGGTAGTAGTGACTATTAAAAAAAAATAAAAAAACACCATATTGTCTTCATTCACAGGGACTCCTATTAACAAACGACCTGTACTGGGATATAGAAATTTGAATCTCTTCAAATTATTTAGGCTTGTACACAAGCTTGGAGGATTTGATAATGTGAGTATTAGTAGGATGAGTATTCCAGAGCCATAAAATCTCAGGGTACTGTTTAAGTAGTGATAAAGAAGCAATTTACACAGGTGCCCAAGATACATGAAAATTGTGTACTACAGCTATGTAAGGCACTCTGTTACAGCTGAAAAACATGATGTAATGGGAACAAAAAACTAATCATATTTTAAATACATTACACATCTACTCAGCATGTTTAATTATTGCTGCATAAATTCAGCCAGCATCTATGATTTTGTGATATTTCAAGAAATGTTTGTCTGATAAAGTTGTTACCTCAAAGTGAAAAAGAGTCACTCGTGAATAAAATCTCAAAGACGAGTAATCTAGTGTAAGGTCTGATGTTCCTATCTGTTCTGAGCACTACATAGAAGAATGTGTTGACTGGGATTAGTGGAATTGGTCTTGGAGCAATAATTGGAGCATATGGAATTCGTAGCCAAGCAGGTTCCGTTACTGCTTTGGACTGGTTTCCATAAACTTAGTCTGTCAGTTGAGAATATATGTTTGTACAGTGGTGCCTTTCTGATATACAAGAGAGGATCTTGCACTTGGGTGTTGCAGTACCATCTGCTTTACCTTCATAGATGGTTAGAAATCAGTGTATCGCACTGTCTTTGGCACTAAAGGGCATATTAGGGACTTAATAAAAGACAGGTGGCTAGTGTATCTGGTGCTGTAGTGCCATGGCTGAGTATTGTTGATGCTTTGAAGGATTATTTTTATTCTTTCCAATGTAATTAAAATTCTAACTCTGATAATATTGACTTTTAATGTAAAATAAAAATGATGCACGGATTTTTCTGTTCTTTGTATTTTCTTTCCTTCATTTTATTGCCACCTGGAGAGGAAAGCCTGCTGTGGCTTTCAGAAATGCAGAAATGCTAAATTTCATAAAGTAGTTACATTATAGTGAATTACTGGGTGTGTGAAAAACAATTTTATAGATGCTAGGAAATTATATATAATTATTTTCCAAAGTTGTAAACTTTGTCAGCTTAATTTTTTTGTGTCTGTGAGGTAATTTAATAAAACATGACTTCATTTTCTTTACCAGATTGAAAGTGGTGCAGTGTGGAAGCAAGTGTATCAAGATCTTGGAATCCCTGTATTGAATTCAGCTGCAGGGTATAATGTTAAATGTGCATACAAAAAGTAAGTAATAAACCTATAGAGTCTGTTCTAAAACAGCACCAGAATGAATAAAAACGATCCTGTGGTAGTGGTAATATACATAAAGTCCGTAACTTTTTGGTTATAACACAGTTTTTTGGGCTTTAAACTACTGTTTGTATTTAGTTTCTGCTAGGTAGCATATTCTTTCTTGAAACAAACTTGCTTATCACAAGCAATTTTTTTCTTTTAGATATCTCTATGGTTTTGAAGAGTATTGTACATCAGCTAACATTGAATTTCAAATGGCATTGCCAGAGAAAGTGACGAGCAAGCCTTGTAAAGACTGCGAAAAAGAAAAAGAATTGAAGATGCGTGAAGAACCAGAGCAGGATGTAAAAGAAATAAAAGTGGATAAGGAGGAGCGCAAGCAGGAGGAAGTAGCAGTAGTACAACAAGAAGAAAAAAAGTTAGCTGACAATGATAATGAAAGTAAAGAAAATGATAAGCCCTCTGTTCCGGTAAAATATTTTAATGTTCATATTATATCTTGTTTATAAATGAGTGAGGTGGTGTGTTGATAACCATGAATTCATGTCAAGATTGAAATTTTCATAATTAATTTAAAACAAGGCAAAAAATGTGCTGTAAACCTAATTTAGAACAGCACATTTGAGCCATATTTATCTATAGGTGCCAGTTTTAGAGGATCATGATGTCAAAATGTCTGACTTGTTAGGAAGCCGCTTCAAAATTTTATTTGTTTGATGGCCTCCCAGGTCAAATGGAGACTAATTAATTTGCAATTTCAACGTGAGCAGGGTCATGTATGTTCACAGTTGACTACAGTGTGGATACTTCTATTTTGCATTTAGACATGTTTTTAAGCCCTCATAAATCTTGCTTTTACTCCTTGCTCCAGTGAAGCTCTGCAAAGATCTAGGCCATGTGATGTATGCAGTGACCTTATGTGTGGTTCAGTGGTCCAGAGAGACAAGTGTTTATGCTGTTCCAGAAGCTAGTATTGGCTTGGTGGTTTTGGCAAAGGAAGTCCAGAGCAATAAGCTCTGTGCTGCACTGTACAGGTGTAGCGATTTTCTCTGGAAGCAGTGTAGCTCCTCAAGTCAGTGTGCAACAGGAGTGTAATGCTCCTGTGTTTCAGTGGCAGCCAGCCCTGGTGTCTGTTGATATGAACCCTGGGATAAATACCAGGTGTGCCAGTAGTGATTATCTCTGCATCCTAAATGAACATATATCCTGTGGGATTGCTTTGCAGTTCAGCTCTAAGAGCAGCATGCCTTGGTCATTGTGACAATACTAGCTAGAATGCTGGCTGCAACTTTGAAGTCTGTTATGTTTTGCTTGATTTTTTAATAAGGAAAAAACAGTGGAGGTGCTGTAATTTTAGGAACCCTATAGATGAGATTTTTTTTTTTTTTGTTTGCTGAAATAGCTTCAGTGTGTCTTATCTGCCTTTTCTTAAATTCTTTATATTTTTATTTCATCTTGTAAGTTAACTAAAGGTTTTATTATCCTAGGGGAACAAAAAAAATATGCCAGATTCTGTGTATACTCAGCCTGATCAAGAAAAGGACTTAAATGCAATCAAAACTGAAGGTGAAACCAAATTGGAAGATAAAGAGGAAGAAAAGATTAAAGAAATGGAAAATCCTACAGTAAATGCAGATACTGAAGAGAAAGAAAAATCAGGGTAAGTTATGCTGTTTAAAATCAACTAAGGCATTGATAGATGTTCATTAAATTTTACTCGTCTGATTTCAAGTTCACATTACATTTCTGTCATGAGTTAGACTATTGACCTTCTAGAGACCTATGTGTTCCTAACTTTGTCATGGTTGAGGCCTTTGAAGTTTGTGGATCTAATTAGAAAAAAATAAAAAGGCAGCTTAAGTTTTTGCACAGTCCAGGCCTAAATACTTATGAGTGAGAAAAAGAACAGATAAAGCACAGGTGCCTATTTGATTTAAGGCAAAGATATTGCTGCCATTACCAGTAGTATTTGTCTTCTTAATTTTGATACAAGTATATTGCAAACTTGTGGTTTCCAACATTTGCTGTTGGACAATGATATGTTACATGGAACATGGGAAAAGATGGAGATACCTTGTTTTGCTGAGTAACAGCTTTACCATTGAGTTGCCACAATAATGACAGGAATCCTGTCCCGGGTTCAGCAGTAGCAGTCCTTTTTCTCCTTGGTAACTGGTGCAGTGCTGTGTTTTTGGCTTTTGGTCTGGGAACAGTGCTGATAACACCAGTGGATTTGGTTATTACTTAGTGATGTTTTGGTCTGACCAAGGACTTTCTGAGTCTCATGCTCTGCCTGGGAGGAGGGGAAGCCAGCAGGAAGGAGAGACAGGACACCTGACCCAAACTAGCTGAAGAGGTATTCCATACCACAGCACATCATGTCCAAGATGTGAAAACAGAGAGCAGAGACCCGGAAGGGTGGGGGTGCACTGCTGGGACGGGCTGGGTATATTTGGTGAGCTGTTGTATTCTCTTTCTTTGTATTTCTCTTGTATTATTCTTAGTGGTTTTTATTGTACTTTAGTTACTAAACTGTTCTTCTCTCAACCTGTGGGAGCTGCATTCTTTCAGTTCTCCTTCCCATCCCTCCAGAACTGGGGGGAAGAAAGAGAGGGGAGTGAGAGAGCGATTGTGTGAGTTATAGAGACTTAAACCATGGCAAGTCATAGAATCATAGAATAGTTAGGGTTGGAGTCCTTTGCACAGGAGTTTTAGAAGTGGGAAGATGAAGTAATAGGAGTGCTCAGGGCCATGTAATCAATAGATGTGTACAGGTGATCTCCGATTTTCATTATGAAATGGACACGTTCTCCTATTTCACTGCAAAAAAAACCACTTTTTTTAATACTAAGTTTTTGAAACAGGATGTAGACAGTGTGTTTAACAATTTGCATTCTGACACTTAGGACCCTCTTAAGGTCCTTTCCAACCCTAACTATTGTAAGATACATATGTATGATTTCAAGTGACAAGAACACAGAAATGGCTGTTACAGATCACACTAAATGTCTCTCTTAATACAGTATTTTGTCTTCAACCAAACCCAATAACAAATGCCTAAGGGAGAAGTTATTACTAGAGGGAAAGCAGATAATCACGCCTCCTTATACTTTCACAGCAATCTGTATATCAGGGATGGATTTTTTCTGTACTTGATGCCAGCTGTTGCCTGGCCACTAATTCCCATATTCATTTCAGCAATCTTTGCTATTCAGTAAATTAGCTATCTTTATCTTCTGTATAAATATCATTAACTCTTAGTGCTTTTTCTGGCCCATTAAGAGTTGTAGGAAAATGGTATAGTTCAGTTTATTAATTTCTGATTTATAGGTAATGGTTCTTTTTTACTTCATTAAGGGTTGTGGTTTCCATATAACAAATGCTGGAAGTATCCTTCTGCAAAATGTTTTTTGTCTTCCTAAATATTTTCAGTGAGATTACATTGTCAATTTCTGGATTTTAGGAATGTGGCATACAGAAAAATCAAGTTTACCTGAGCTCAGTTTGGGAGCCTTTTCTCGATGGGTGTGATTTAATTTGTATCCTATGTGAATTCTCTTTTTTTTTTTAAAGGCCGTTTTCTTGAATTGATTTCATTTTCCATTTCTAAGGCAAACTAGATGAGTTGTACTGTGACAGGTTTGCTAAATTTTCAGAACTATTAAATACTAATATTTACAGCTAAACAGATGAAAAACTTTGCACTTAAGAGAGTAGCAGTTTTTGAAGTTCCCTAAATTGTATATTTGAATGCGTATCAGTTTGTGACGTTACTTTGTGTTTATTTCTATACTTGGAAAGTAGAGTGGCTTAATACTTACCATCCTATAGTAAATGGTACATAAAATTATACACTACAATTGCTTTTCAGTAATCCTTTCTTGTTTTGTTTTGATTGGTTTTGGGTTTTTTTTTTGTCATTTGTGTGTTTTGTTTGTTCTATCCTCATTCATGTCTCTGGGTTATTTTAGGACATGAAAAATGTTATGAGTTTTCTTTGGGTTTTTTATTTATGAAAGTACCAAAAAAAAAAGTAGAAGATATTATTTCCTCTATACTTTCTCCAGATCATCTGAGTGTAATTGACTTCTTTTCCCTCTTTCTCTTTACTCATCCAGTAAAAACTCTTCCAAGTAGTATTTTGCTATTGGGATTCATGAAAGATTGCTATGAGTTGCTCAGGATAGAAAACATAGCTCTAAAAATAGATGGAGATGGTAATGTGGTCCTTACTGGGGTGTGTTTCAAGGAATAATAAACTTGCAAAAAAGAGACATTTGTAGCAGTTAATTGTAAGTATGTATGTCTGTGTCAGTACTGTAGCAGTGCAGTTAGTGCTTTCCCCTTCTTCCCTCAGAGATTGATAGGAAGTACACAATGTACTTTTATCATCTTTAAAGAGGTTTTAAAAATGTCTCTGTCATCTTAAATGCTAAACAATGCTTTTAGCATTTAGACCATAAAGGCATAAAAAGCTTCTGTGAGCCTGCTGTGCTGGTGGGGATGTTGCATTCCCTTTGTCCCCAACTTCATGGAATAGAAGTGACAACAGTTATACAGGGGAGAAATGCTGTAATTTGAGTTCTTAGTTGAGCTGAAATGCAAAATGAAAAAATTGGTATTTTTATTGGGGGAAAAATAAGCATACACACAAAGAAATTACCCAAAATGTAATCTAAATAGATCACTGTGGACTGGATTTTTGTCAGTGAATTTAAAATGTGTTCCTGAAACATTTTTTTTAAGCTGTGGGTCATTTGTCTTTCACAGTCCTAACCCAATAGCCAAACAACTGAAATCTAATACAGTATAAGGCAGACTTGCAGAGTCTGATGTTTGAATTTATGTCTCTAGGACTTTGTGCATAGGACTTTGTGCATCTTCATGTAGCTTATCTGTGCATGGAAATAAAGACCCATGAGGGCAAAAAAATCTTCTAGGTTTCCTCTTGCTGAATTTCTGTTGGGTAAACTGGATCTAATTCCCAATTTCTCCATGTCAGGAAGTACTACTTGAAGCCTGGTTGTTTATTTTCTGCAGATTTTGTTTCTCTGTCCAGTACCATGTTTCTCAGACCTTTGAGATTTCTGCCACTTGAATCCTATGTTCCTTTCTGCACAGACTTTACAAATATGATGAAGAGGAGAAAAGGCTGAATGTGGTTCTCTTCCTTTATTACACCACTCACCTGTTCCTTGCCTGCTTATGTCTGTGAACACTGAGAATAGAGATTTAAAGGCAGCTTACCCCTTATTCTATACATGTTTTTCTTCGTGGTTTTTTTTTTTTTTTCCCTGTGGCTAGTGGGAGGTGCATATGCTGTATACAGTTTTGTGCAACTTCTAGTCATAACAACAGTAACACAAAAGGCCAGGAATGTCTTCTCATTGGTCTGTCATTTTTGTAAAGATCTCAGAAATAATGGGTTTGTAAACTCATCCTTTTCCCTAACACACAGGAGAAGTGTTCATTATTCTTTAGTCGGTGAATAAACTGGAAGTTTTAAAAACAAGCTTATTTTGAAGTTCTCGATAGCTTCATGTTGTGGAAGTAATGGTCTTCATATGCAATACTACATAGTTGGTGTGGTTTTCCTTTGTAGCATCTAACATTAACTTCTGTAACTATTCAGAAATTTGAGTCAAAGCCAACAAATTGAGACCTGAGTGGCTTCTCTACACAATGAAAAATGTAGATGTGTTCCCAGAGTCTGAAGACAGCCTAGCGGAGTTTCTAAAAGGTGTGCAGTTTTTTAATACATGCTAATACAAGAAAAGTAGGTCTTTAAATATTTCATAGTAGATTCAGTTTGTGAACTGAAGGGTAGGTGAATTGCTAGTTAACCAGTGTTGATAAGAAAATCTTTCACTTTGCTGTAAAGCACCTGGGACATGCCACTGCCAAGAACTTTATACTAAGCTGAAAGACTTAGTGTTCAGAATCCTGACAATTTCTGCTTTTCAACAGAAATTTGCACCAGACTCGTATCTTGGTAGTACTTGGATTTTTGAGTTAACCAGGCAAAAATTCTTTGGAGTAATCCCAATTAAAGTACAGAATTGCAGGAGGCTTTGTTCTTGTCTTTTCCTTCTTTTGGCTGAGGTGCTGCCTTAACCCTGACATCAGGAGAGGCTGCCTTCTGTGGATCCTCACCCTGTCCTTTATCTCCAGGCTGTCATTTTCAATACTCACAAATAGTTCTTTCTTGGTCTTATGAAACTTCTTGGGTTTCTTTCTTTTTCCTTCTAGTTTACAAGGGAGGAAAAAAATCATTTTATTACATCCTCCAAGGAATTAATGAGCAAACGCTTTTAAACAATACTTTAGAAACCTGAACGTTTTTGATTGTCTTGTACCACTGGTTAAGGCCTTCATGGTATGGTTTTCTGGGAACTGGTACTGTCATATTTTGACATTATCAGGAGAAAATGCTAAGCCTCTTTGGCTAATAATCTTGAATGAACTTAAAGCATTAATTCACGTGCAAGGGAAGAACATTAATCTTAGAGCTGTTATACACATTGTTACATGCAGTAATAGCATTTCCCCTCCTTTAAGCAGTAGGAGGGAAGTAGGGATAATGAAAGCAGCAGTCGAGAACTGTGTTAAGATGGGCATTGTTTTACATGAAGGGTTTTACTAGGGATTACTGTGCTTGCAGGTTAGAGTGACTACCTGCTGTGCCTGTGCTGGTGATGGCTTCTATTTGTACAAGAGTTAAATGTTCTGGGAATGCTTGTTGGGGATTTTCTGAAAGCAATTTACAACAGGATTATGTAATAGAAGTTCCATTTCACATATGGGAGATAACAGATTGTTAGAGGCAATGTTTTCTTCAGTTCCTTATCTGTTAAAATGACATATCAAAGCTTTCTGGTGGTGAACTAAACTGGTAGCAGGAAGGTTAAAAATGTATTGGAGTGAAGGAGATTTGTTACAGAAGGCGTATCTTCTAGCTTTAGGATTAGTGTTGAGAAAAATAACTTGAGATAGCTTTCTCCAGTATGGTATAGATTTATATAGACTTGATTAGATTGGGACAAAGGAGAGAAATGTGTCATACTTACTGCACATGTGGTGTGAACATCTGTTCTGAATCTGAGACTGTTGGTGTGTATGCAAAAAAACCCCAAACTTTGAAAGCTGTAACTGCTAGTTTCATCTATAGGAACATATTCCTATGCTTTTACTTCATCTGTGTTCTTTTTAAAGTGTTCCAGCTGCCTTAATATTGGGAAGGACATTTTGTATAGTCATGTTTTCACAGAGCCTGATTGATTTATTTTGTTTTCTTACATAGAATATACATCATACATGTGCACGAGGATTGCTTTTAATACATAGATAAACTTCTAATAACACAACAATAAAGTCTAGAGTGGTGATGTAAAGTGTACCAGTCCTATGTGTGCATGATGTTGAATGGAAGGGAGGTGTCTTTGATGTGGAAAAAGTGTTTCTGTCATCACATTTTACATAACTTACGGCCACTACAGAAGCTATTACCTATGGTAGCTGTCACTGGGACTTATGTGCCTGAGTGAACCTCAGACATTCATCAAATACTAGATGTTTTCAAGCTGAGTGTTAACCAGTGTCATAAAAATGGAAAGTGCTATACTCCCCAGCCAGACTTCTGAAGCATCTGTTATCCATTTGAGGAATGTTTCAGAAATACTCAAAACCTTGGCTGAATGATTAGAAGCAATAACATGAGGTCCTTCCATTTTTTCTCCTCTATAGCAGCAGAGGAAAACACTCGTTAGTGTTATGTGCTTGCATGGTTCAAGTGTACTGTACTGCTCTCAGATGTGACTCAAATCAAGTTAATGCTTTTTTGTCTTCTCTCAATATGATAGGCAACAAAAGTGCATTTATTCAGATTTCCTGTGTGTGTAGACAGAAATCCTTGGAGCTTTTATTTTTAGGTTTTCTTTGCTACTTCAGAGGGAAGACAAGTGGTGGTGAATTTGGGGGTTTTGGTTTTTTGTTTAATTAAAGATATGATTCTAGTATCATGCCATAAGTACAGTTCTTAATGTCTCTCTGCCTTAAACCTTAATGGCATCTTAATACAGCTGTTCTTGAGAAAGTCAGAGTATGAAGGGGATTTGACATCTTCCAGCCCTGAATTATGTGAAGTAGAGGTTAAATAATGCTTTAGGATAAGAAGGGAAAGAAAGAGGAGGGAAACAAAAATAGAAGCTAATTGCTAAACTTGAGTGCCAGTTACACTGGAGTTTATTTCTGCTAGTTCTTCAATTAACTGTAATGACTTAATTGAACCAATAATTGAAATAATCTTATGCCTCAAGTTTTAGAATAACCCCTTAAAAAATCATCTTGCATTTGCTGTCTTACCTGCTGTGTGTGCCAGCATGGTGTGTCAGAAGTGCATTGGAGTGGGGTTGTCTTTGCTGCAAGGCAGGGATCCTGGGAGGCAGCTGTAATACTCCAAATCACACACCCAAACTTTGTGACAACGCTGTGTTTTGTGCCAGACATTGTGGGTTGAAAGACAGTTGCATGATGCTGCAGTTCCTTTACTAGTGTAATGGCATGTGTTGTTTCGTCTATTAACAATACTTATTTGTTAAGACATCCTTATGGGCTTGCGGTGTTAAATCTTTATATTGACTGAGAATGATCTGCCATATGTGTACTTATAGCCTTTTAATGATTTCACAATGTTCTTTGGAGGTAACAATTAAGCAATGTTTGTGTAATCTAAATGTTTTAATTTACTAAAATATTTTTGCACTTTAATTCATTAATATCCTGCTTCTGAAGGTTTATGTTATGTTATTACATGGGAGATGGGGTGAAGGTATTCTTTAGTCTGCAGTTGTAATTGGCAATGCTTTAGAGTCCTCCTTATAAGCTTTCTGGTGGTTCTTTGGTTTGTGGAACACAGTTACAGTTGTATTGCTGTGTTTCTTGTACAGTGTGCACACACATCTGTTGCTGCCTTGTTTTATAAGCTGCTGCATGGGTTGTTCATATTGTTGCAGCTTTGTGGGAAGTATTGTTTAGTACTGATTTTGAGTTTATGATTGTTGTCTGCTGCCAGGAGACGTGTTTCTGGGGTGATTTTCCCCTTCCCCTCAAAATGGGCTTTAGTCTAAACAGCATGAAAGGAAATCCAATGTTCTTAAGCATATATACATGGAAAAGCAGGGTTATGATTGTGCATGCTGGATGGCTGCAGTCATAATTTCCTCTTACAAACCTGTTTCATGGCAGTTGTGGCTTCTTCATCTGCGCTGCCAAATTTGAGCTTTCTGTGCTCTCATAAACCAATATCTTCCTTGCAATCGCTGGAATATGTTTTGATTTACCTTTTTATCCAGGAGCTGTATGAGTATGCTCGTTCATGATCAATATTCTTTGCTTTTGTTTGGTTTCCTAAAATCTCCAGCTTATAATCACTAACCAAGTTATTCCTTAAAACAGTTTTTAATTGTAGCCACTTCTGCTTCTGTTTTGCTTTTCATTTCTGACATTCCGTTCACCTATATACAGTCTGCTCTTCAAATCTACTTGGCCACCCACATTACTCAACATCGCAATGAGGGTTTCTCATATCTCTTCCAGAGAAATTCTGGTATTGTCATGGAAGCTTTGTAGAGTAACTCTTGGGACACCAAAAAAGCCATAGGGTGATTAAAATGAGAGAAACTTCATAATTGCCAGTGTCTGGAAAATCCTGATGCTCTCTCATAGGCATGCTTTTCTTTCTAGCCATCATTCAAGCATTGTGCCACTGTTTTGGGCACTGGCTCTGCTCCTGATGCCAAGGTTTTTTTTAGGTTTTGTATGATAATAACTGTTAAGATTAAACTAGTTAGGAGTTTTGCTTTAGTACAGCAGAGAGTATAATTTAAAGGCATTTAAATTACTGTTTGATGCTTTCTGTCATTAGCTGTGAAATTCTCTTCAGGATTTTTCATCTGTGAAATTCTCTTCAGGATTTTTCATCTGAGTCTTTGAAGACTTGTATTTGTGGTTTCTTTGGGAAGTGAATTTTGCCATATGATGCGTAGTGAAGATGAAGTGAACTTTCAGAGCTCATTCATTTATGTTGTATTTTTAACTGGTGGTTTTAACTTCACTAGCAAAATAGCCAGGTAAAATAAAAATCCTGGCCTTCCAGAACAAAACTCTCTGGTCCATGTCATGTATACATGGATAGATATATCTTCTGAATTAGTTTATTTAATACACCAACAGCGAATTTTTAGCGTTTGTTTCATGGTGTATGCACATATGTATGGCTTTATGCATTTGTGTGTATATGTATAGCAACATTCTGAAGTAATTTCATTAAATCAGTATGATTGTACTGCAGTTGAATTTAGTGTATTGTTCTGATTTCTTTTGCCAGCTGATTAGATGATAATAGTGCAGTTTTACTTCTACAAAGAAGCAGTTGAAGAACCAAAACGCTATTTGATTCTTTTCTTTTTCATTGAGAGAAAGTAGTTTGGCATATCTGAGTGTGTTTTACTGGAGATATCATGGAAAGATTTAGATTATTAATACAGACTTCTGTGTTTGTGAGGTTAATTTAAATATTGGTGTGAATCAGGCTTGGAGCATCTCTTATCTTTTCATACACAGGCTGTAATATGTACACACATATCTGTTCCACGTCACAAGTCTGGTTACTGTGAATTTACTAAATGGCCCTAATATGTTCTGTATTGCAGGGTGTGGGATTAGAATGGTGTAAGGGCCAGTAATACTGCTTTGTAGAGCTATGTAGATCTTTTAACTCAAAGATATTTTTCCATAAGCTGGTTGGGGCTAATTTTGAGAATACTGAGCAGCCCTTAACTGCCACTGTGGGTTCTTAGTACTGCTGAAAGTGCATCCAAATATCAAAAAATATATTCAAAATTAGCTTCTGGAGCCTGTGAACACCTGCTTGTGTACTTATATAGTAACTAAAGGCAACTTTGACTTACAGTTATAAGACTTCTGGTATAATTGGCAAGGAGTGACAAGGTCATAAATTAGCACAGGTTTCTTGATTGATTTGCTAAATAATCTTGCATAAGGCCTTTTTTATATTTTTTATTGTTTTTTTTGTTTCTCTTCTCTCCACCTAAAATGTGACTTTGACAGTAGTCACTTCAAGGTGTTGAGATAGATAGAGATATTTGTTGTAATAAAGCAAGGATCTTTTGGGGAACAAGTTTCAGGAAACACTTGTAAAATGTTTAGGTTGAGAGGTAGAGTTTAGGGAGCGTTGACATTGAGAAGCATGATTTTGAACTGGAAAAACCTCAATATTTAAACAAAGGGACTGCATGAACAAATCATAGAAAGATGAGTTTGAACAACTTCTGCTCATACAGATTTTGGTGGATTTTTTTTTTTTTCTTCCTTTTAATCCAGTCATTTTTTGCATCTTGCAGTCACTGGATTTTATGTGTATTCCTGTATCCTGTTTTGCTGATATTACTCAGCCGTAGTGCAGTTTCACATATTTGGAGCCTGCTGTTCCCAGTCTCTATTGCATCCGCAATATTTATCAATATATGTGGTTTGGAACTGAAAAACTTATGAAGTATCTCATATTAACTCTACAATTTTTTAAACCTTTCAAGAGATGACACGAATAAGGAAGAAGATGAAGATGAAGAAGAAGCAGAGGAGGAGGAAGAAGAGGAGGAGGAGGAGGAAGACCACAATAACAATGAGGAAGAAGAGTTTGAATGCTATCCACCAGGCATGAAGGTCCAAGTGCGGTATGGAAGAGGGAAAAATCAAAAAATGTATGAAGCTAGTATTAAATATTCTGACATCGAAGGTGGAGAAGTCCTTTACTTGGTGCACTACTGTGGATGGAATGTGAGGTAACTTGAGTTTTAGTTAGTGTTTGCTTCTTGAATTACTTCTAAAATACAGTTGTCTATTCATTTAGGTTTTAAAATACACATCTGGAGTCCTAAACTCTCAGTATTGGTGTTCTGTGAAGGTCATTGTACTGTATGAATCTATTAGCTTTTTAACACTATGTAAATGCAGTACTTCAGTTATTTAGAAAATCATCTTAAAATAACTTGTTCAAAGAAGGCTTCCTTCATTCCCCATCTTACTTTTAGATCTCTCCATACAACAAGTGAGAGCTTACCCTTTCATAAATTCCTCCTCTGGCTCTCTTAAGCCAATTTTATCTCAGAGTATTTGAACAGTGCACTTAACTGAGTCTGTATACACACTCTTCTCAGCAAAGCAGAGTACACTAGCTTTATGGTATTTAACAAGAGAAGTACAAGATTCTTAGTGGAAAATGAGTGTTCAGCAAACAGCTACATTTCATTCAAATCTATTTCCACCCCTTCCTACCCTTCCTTTACCTGTGGCTGCCTCAAACATCCAAACAAAAACTGTCTTAGTCTAATTACTTCTTAGCTTTTCTTACTGTATGCAGGAGTATGTGCTTTTTATTGCCTTTAATATAGCATTAATAGAAATACTGAATTATGAATATTTTTTTGTCATTTTACACAATGCTTTCTGACATTTAAAGCTTGAAGCAACTTTGACAACAGTAAACTAAAACTTCTGAGTGGCTTTTAAGCCAATTACCAAACCTCCTGCTATTTTCCTGTTTTAATGTATCTGTTCGTTGTCCTCAGCTGTCATCTTTAAAACTGAATTACTATGTTTATAGGTCTTTAAAAAACAAACAAAAAAACAAGCCTGAGGCAAATCTGCTTTACTTTATTTACTTATTTTTCATCTTCTGGAAAATCTGAAGCTCTTGTTTTGACCTTCTTCTGTCATCTAGACTTTGATTGCCATCCTACCTGTGACCAAGAAGGCAGGACAAATCTCATTTATTCAGTGCTAGCAAGATCTTTTAGCAAAGGTCACAATTTCAGAAGCTTGATACTTCTCTCCTTCCCTTGAATACACCTCTTTGAATCTAGGTGATTTCCAGGATCACGTGAGCCACTGCTGAGGAAGAACATCTCAGTATTGCTGGGTTTGATACCGATCTTTTGATCTACGCATGTTATCTATAGGAATATGATCTTGCACCTAAACTGTATTCAGGCAACGTTTATAAGCATAGTGGGCTATAAAGTCGAGATACTAGGGGAGATGTAGCCTGCTTGAGGTAGGATTTGGAATGTGACTAGTATTTCAGTCATTATTTGGGGATGACTTTCTTGGGAGCGTAAGTTGCTGAAATTTGCATCCTGCTTGATGAGGATCACTGTCTACCATTCCAAGAAGCCTCTTGCTTTTAAACTCTTGTTTTGGAATTCGTGTAAACAGAAGAGTTATTTTCCTTTTTGGAGTAAATACACTAGGAGCAGAGATGATCAGAGTTTTATTTGAACGGTACTACTTTAAATATGAAGAAATCAGAAGTCACAAATGAGCCTTCACATTGGAGATTGCAGCACCCTGGTTCTTAAAGAAGAAATCAAAATGCTGGTTTTTGAATTCTGCATTTTAAACAAATATGTGGATTCATATTGGAGGCATTTCTGTCTTCTTTAAGAGTTGAGGGAACTCATTTGGTCTTTCTGGCAGCAGGACTTGCACTTATATTCTTACCTGGTGTTTCCAAAGAGCACACTGAAAGGGGCTGGGAGAGTAGGATTCTTCACTGATAAAGATACTAGCAATTGAAATGTAGCTATGGGACTGTATGTGGATTCTGCTAAAGGTGGCTAATTTTTCTAATACAAATGCAGTCACTTAGACTTTTTGATTTGACAGTAAGAGTAGGTAAGCCTAAGCTTTAGGCAGCATCTAAATACTTTGATATTTTAGTGTTGTGAAGACAAATCTTGTATGATGTAATAAATTAATTTGGCTTTTAGTCAATCACAACCAGAAAAAATAATTGCCTTACTTGGATAGGTAGCAATTCTCCCCTCTCCTTATTCATTGTAGCTTACTTTTAGTGTTTAGCGGGGACAAGTACTGTGACATTAGGTCACGGGGTATGACAAACTAGGATTTTCTAATCAGCCAGGATATTTTAATTTTGTCATTGTCCTACCCCTCAAAGTTGATGTTCCCCTTTTCCCTTTTCAGTCAGTATGCAATTTAGTGGTTTATTCTTTAAACATGTAAGTCTGTGCAGAAATCTTAAGTAACCACTGATGTTTCTATGACAAGGTAATTTCAATATTGGTCTGAATTTCAGTATTGGTTTGGGATTCAGCATAAGTGTGTGCGTGTGTGCGTGTTTGTGCATCTGCACATAGTTTGGGATACTTGGAATGGAATTTGGTAAACTTGGTATTCATCTTTCTTTGTTTTCTTTAAATGCTCTGGAAGCAGTGATACTAACTACTATGGAATTATCTTCCCACCACCACCCCCCTCCAAACAATATAGTAACTAGAAAATACAGAACTTGAATATGGCTTAACTGCATTGGATAGCTGCACTACTTTGTGCTAGGGAATCTGGTTCTTGGCTTCTGAGGTTCAGGTGATATGTGTCTCTGATAAAGCTAAAGAACTACTGTTAATGGGGAGCCTGGTTTGTAGTGAAAGGAAGTGGTAAACATCTCTGCCCTATTGGAGAGAACTGTTCACGTTGCACATGTTAACCAGAAAAACCTTATGGGAGAAACTGTATTTCTTCTAACAGGCCAGTCACATTCTGGATTAGGTTTGCTTTCTATGGAACTAAAACTACCCTGGGGCCTAGAGTGCCAGTTCTTTCTGTCATAATTTTAATTTTCAGCTGCCAGTGCAAAGCTCATTGTGTAAGTGCTTGAGGTGATTTTTTTTTTTTTCTGCAGTATGTTCCCAGTAATTAAAGACAGAGGGTACATATTCAAAAAGAGTTTTGGTTGGTTTAGCTCTGTGTCATATGGTACAGTATGACAAGACATGTTATTCTTGAACCTTTTGAGTGTTTAAAACTAAGGCTTATTATTTTCAACATTTATATTCAGATTTCTGAAGGAAAGAAAAGAAAGTGCTAATTTCTGTGTTACTTTGTTAAAGCATTAACATTGTACAAATTTTGTACATAATAGTAAACCACTGAAATTAAAGGAACATGTAGCCAGATTTCAGATTCTTGACAGTAGTGCATATCACAGAAGGGGAAATTAATGAAAAATAAATAAATAAAAAAAAATAATCAGTCTTCATGTAATATTCCAGTGTTTGGTTATAAGACTAAATCTGCTTTGTTTGATCACAGCGAAAGAACACATTTGATTTGTCCATGTTAGCAGATACAGACAGTATACTCAAACTCTTCAGTGAATTTGCCAAGGCTTGCTAGTTCATTGAGGTTGCTTATCTTCCTAAGAAATTGGTACCTTTGCTAGTATAAATCTAGAGGCTTGAAAAGTAAGCTTTCTTCCTTGTTTCCCCTCTAGTAGTTCACTGGAGGATTGACGATGCAATCTCTGATACTCCGTTGTGGTTTATTTTAGCCTGCAGTTGGTACATGTGGATGTCATAGAATCAGTACATAACTCTTCTGCAAACTGTCAATTATATTTTCTGTGATATAGCTACTAATTTAATTGTTCCTCTTTTCCTTTCTTCCCTTCAAACCCACATTTCTGGCAGGTATTCATTTTAACTAGAAAGGCAGTAAAGTTTCTCTCCTAACTGGCTCATCTTTGTCTTCATTTTGATAAGATAAAGGGGATGTTTCTTCCAAAAGCATTCCAGGTTTTCACATGAAACCTTATTTAAAAAAAAAAAAAAAAACACAAGTAAATAATAATTTGTTATTAAGTCCCTCCTCTTGATTCTCAAACAAGTCTGTGCAAACTGGTTTAGGAACCCCTCCACATCTTACCTCCTTCATCTCCCCGCCCAACTGCTCACTTTAGGGAGCTGTTATAAGCGAGTGTAGAAGACAGCACTGCAGTAAAATGACCAAGGTCTTGTGGAAGCATGTACTTCTTGCAGTGGAACTGAAGAAATTAATTCATAATGTTTTTTATTTTCTTTTGTTTTGTGAATAGACTGTCTAAAGCAAAAATAGCAGTGAAGTAAGTTTTCCTATTCTAGCAAGTTCTATGAAGAAGGGCTCTAGTCTGAGTCATGCACACTGTTTAGATGCAGCTTTGCCACTGGTACACTGTACAGCTTTCAGGGTGCTTTTCTGTCTTGTAGTAGAGGAGAATGTAATTTAGGGTCAAGTTATGGCTTGGGATGTTTGACTTTTGCAAAGTCTTTTTCAGCCTGGGGTCCCATTGTCACGGGTTTTGGCAAAACATACACAATTGACATTCAGATAGTGAAAGAAGCTGTGCCGTGCCAATTTGTAAAGGGTAGGCATCTGATTCCAGGAGAAGATTCAAGATTTCTGTGATGCTGAGCCTCTTTGCAGGGTCTGACTGCTGTTCCAAATGCAGTCAAACATAACTGCAAGAGTAAAGCAGGACGTGCTGCATCAAGGAATTGTAGTTCACACGCAGGTTTTCAATTTTTGTGCTTCTTGAGGTGAGGAGTTGACCACTGCGGAAGCGTTTAAGACCCTGTGATATCTACAGCTATTCTCTCAAGATTCTTTACTTCCTCTCTCCTTCACTTCAGTATGCCCCCATGTTTATCAGCTGTACCCCCTTGAATCACAGACAGTATGTGCATTGGATGAACTTTGCATGGACCGTTTTCTTATTAGCAATGAATAGAATGAGTTAACACAAATTCTGTATTATAGCATAGCAACATGGTTGAGGCAGAAAGGACAGTCAGAGTAATTGGTTTTCACTGTGTATATTTGTCCAGCTCCAGTGCGGTTTTCCTGCATGCCTTTAGATCTAATAAAATACTCTGACATTTATGTAGGTTACAAATTCCGTTTGGCAGTCTTAGTGGTATTCCTTCTGGAAAGCACATCTTTGACTTGAAAGAAAGTTTACTTCAAATAGGGGTTCCCAGAGTCTCACAAAATACAGGATTTCTCCATACCAGAAAGTACTCTGCAGAGCTGTATTTCAGATTTTGGAGATAAATCTGAGCCTGTTCACCCACATGTCACCTGGTGACATAGTGTGTTTACAGCTGTATCTGCAGCAGTATAGGTGATCTTGGTATGTTGTAGTTTGTGTAGTCTGCTGCTGGGTTTTATGATTTCATTTTTCTGTCACAATGGAAGGGGAAAAAGCCCAGGAAATCCTTTTGGAAAGCTGGTTTTTTGGTTTTTTTTGATTTTTTGTTTTTTTTTTCAGAGACTACCACTACTTTGTTTTACTGTATTACGAGAAATTAGAGTTAATAGAATACAGTATTTAGCTTCCATAATCCCTTGCATAGATCTTAACTTCAAAGTATACAGAAAAGCAGGCTGGAAACTGCAATTTTTTCTCTAATCCTTTTGATAATGTATGTTAGTATTGTATATATAACTGGCAGTAGTTGCAAAGAAGCTGAATTGGGATTGTATCAGGAATTGTATATATCAAAATGATGGTCAAGTAAGCTCAGCTGGAAAGCCAGCATGGTCATGAATGTGCTGTGCTTGGCTCCACCTTGTACTGGTCTTCTGGGTGTGTGGGGTTTGGGTGTTTTGGTTGGTTTTGTTTTGGGGGTCTTTGGGGGGTTAGGGTGGTTGTTTTTTTTTTTTTTTGTTTGTTCGGCTTTTGTGTGTGTGTGTTGGGGTTTTTCTTTGTTGTATGTTTTTGTGTTGGTTTTGTGTTTCTAAGTTCGTTTCTTCCTCTTTGTTTCAATGTTTACCTAGGAGAATCGGAATTTGTGTGATGGTACATTTAGGCAAAAGTTAATACATACTAATTTTTATCTGACCTATTTCTTAACCAGCTCTTGAATTCACAGTTGAAATAGGACAGCAGGTTGTATTTGGGGGGTGGAATAATTGACTTGATTCTGGAGGTTTTTCACAAATACACAGTGAAACTGGCAAGTACAGTGCCATAGTTACAGTATATTCTTATTAAGAATATACTTCTCTGGTCTTGGATTTGTATTGAACATGTTCAGTTCCAGGTAATAAGACACCCTCTAATATCTTGGTGCTGTTTAGTTTATGTCTAGTATCATTCTGATAGAAAATGGAATCCTTTAACTGAAAACAAAAGTGTTAATGTTAATTCAGTGACTCATGTTAATTTAGTGACTCATGTTAATCACTCCAAATACCACTTCACAGACACTTGGGCTCGAAAGAGTTTATTTTTGTTAAGTAGTCCCATTTCATGTAGTTGTAATAATCTATTTTATTGTTAAGGCTTTTACAGTATGTATATATAAAGTATACCTGTTGGAGATCCCTATAGAATTATCATTCTGCTAATTTGTTTTACCTGTTTACATGGATTTCCTGCTGATCAGTGCAAACTAGAATACCAGCTTTCACTCTTACCCATCAGTGTAAAAAAAAAAAAAAAAGCCAAGTGTCATTCTGTATGTCCCAGCATATGTAAAGAATTGAACCTTAACTGAAACTTCACATAGTGAAAAATACACAAATGACTTTATTCAAATTCAGTTCATTTTTTATGTGGCTAATAATTTTCCTTCTTCCATTACTTTCTCTTTTGGTGACATGATTATCTACTTAAAACCATAAACATACTCATTTTTGTTTGTTTTTAGGTATGATGAATGGATAAAGGCAGACAAGATAGTGAGACCAGCTGATAAAAACGTACCAAAAATTAAGCATCGAAAGAAAATAAAGGTAGTTTCTCTCCCTTTTTCTCCCTTGTTCCCTCACCTTTAGTTTAATATATTTATATTATATTTATATAATATTTAATATATTCTTGAGTGCCCCCTCCGACCTCCCTCACCCAACCCCCCTTTTGATTTACCTACAAATGATAGATGGTAAAAGAAACTTCCTAACCTTCTGAAAACTGAAACTTTCTTCAGCAAGGTTTTGGGTTTTTTTCACTTCAGCGTGGGGAGGGGGAGCTTCTCTTTCCTTCTTCCTGTATTTTTAAATGAAATTTATGTATGCATTTGTAAAAAACAAATGAGAAGGATCCATTTTATCACCAGTGGTGGGAGCCAGCTGTGGGGGGTGAAATTTGGAAGCTTGCTCTGCTGATTCTGGAGAGAATACCTATGAATAGTGCATGTGTGCATATGTGACTCTTATAATTTTATCTCATAGCATTACTTTCAAAATTAATTCTTTTAAAACTAATATTTAGGTACAGGTTATGAAATACTCCTTGGTCAGTGGGGTGCAAGGAAGTTTTTTCTTCTGCCACAGGTATTAGCGCTCCCCCTGCTCTCCCCAGCACATGGTGCCTCCGTTCTAGAGCTCCCTGCTCAGCAGGGCGTTACAGCCCAGCCCTGCCCTGCCCTGCGACTGTTGAGCCTGGCATCCTGTAGTGCCATTGGTCCTAGGGCAGTGGCTGTGTTTGCTTCCCTATTTGTTTCAGTGTTGACAAAGTTCCTGCTTCCTTTAAATATCTTGGCATGGGCCGCAGAAAGGTATTTTTGATCTTTTAAAGAGGAAAGCTTTCCTTTACAGGGTTGAATTTCTAAGATAACTGTAAGCATTACTTAGTTGCAATTTACGTTAAGATGTGTGCTCAAATGAGAAGTTTTTAATCTTTTCTTTTACATAGAATAAAACTGACAAAGAGAAGGAAGAGAAGTATTCTCCTAAAAACTGTAAATTGCGACGTTTGCCAAAACCACCCTTTCACACCAGCACATCACCAGAGACTGGGTCCAAACTTGACAGCACCGAAGCCAAAAATACTGAACAAGCGCCAGTTAAATCAATAGAAATTACTTCTATCATTAATGGGCTACAAGGTATTGTACTTAAGCTTTTTCTAATTCTGTAAATGGCCTTTAAACAGTAGTAAATGACAATGTAGACCAACTGATGCAATGTACGCTTGAGTATGTCTAGCTAATTAGATGATCATCTTCCTTAATAACTCTGGAACGAAAGCAATATTTGCAGCTTCTGAAAATGGATATTATGGATTCAGTATGTTAACAGTCTTTAAGAACTGCATCCTTTGCTTTGCCATCCTTTTTCTCCCCCCTTGTTTGATATGTAGCAAAACATGTGTGGTTCCTGTGCTATTTCTAGATTTTTAATTTTTGATTAACTTGTAGGACCCATGGTGGGATTTTTCCTTGAAAAAAATATAATTAGTAAAGCTAAGTTTCCTGTCAGCACATCTGTTCCTAACTTTATTTTTCCCTTCCTACACATTTACTGCAGCTTTATAACAACTAGTTGCTTCTCTTCATCCTTAGTTTAGTGCGTGCCTCCAGAAAAAAAATATCATAGATAGTGTGGGTAACTACCACTTTTTGTGCAAGTGTATGAATTTAATAATCTTTCAGACTTACTCGAACTTGAATGACATTGGCCACTGGGTTCCAAATTTGTAAGTAGAATAACAGTTAACATACTCTATTAAGCTTCATTTCCTTAGGAAATGAGAAACAAAAAGCAATTAGTGGTGATGATAATGATACTATTATTAGTGCTATAATTAATCTGTAATTAACTTCTGATTACAAAAGCACAATTTGACATGCACCCTCTAATATTTTTGAAAGCTATATGTTTTCCATATTATGTAATTAATCCCCAGAAAATGCTTTTAATTGTATGCAATTTTATCATTTAAGTCCACATATATTCATACTGGGGATTAACCTTTCTTTCCTGTTATTTGTGGGGGTTTAAGTATGAAAGGTTCTTATATTTTACTGTTTCTTTCCCCTACCATTTTAAAGCTGCTTGCTCAGAACTTTTTTACAGTTGCTTTTTTTTGTTTCATTTCATTTTCCTAAACAGGAATGATTAATGCTGTTGTACTCAACTTTCCTTTGAAAGGCGCAGCAAAGTAAATAGTTTGAGAGGAAGACTTGATGGACCTGATTTTTGATTGATTTTTTTTTTTTTTTAAGTGTGGTGTTCTTTGCTCTTATTTCAAGTGGCAAATTTTGATACCTCATATAATAATACTCTAGTGTAGCCTTGATCCTCTTAAGTTATGAGAAAGGCAAGCGTCAGAAATTCATTTTAAGTAATAGAGTTTTTGAGGCCAAAATGGCTACCATAAACTTCTAGTTAGAAAATAACAGACAATACTGACAGGATTGTGTAAAACTTGCTTTCAGAGTGAGTCTGAGTGAATTTGAGATTCTGTGTATCTTAAATAAACCAAGAAAAATCACCTGAAGCAACATATCTGAAGACACTCTGTCCTGTACACATCTCTGGTAGTGTGCACTTCTCTGTGTTAACCCTATTTCAGTAAACCTTTTTTAAAAAGTTAATTCAGCTTTGATAATTTCAGTGAATTTCATTGACAATAACGCTTTTCTTCTCTGTTGTGGTTTACGTTATCATCTTTAAAGAGGTGGTAACTTTCAGTGAGGGATTGAAAATGAGAGATGAAGAGCTAAACTAGCTGTGCCAACAAAAATGAATGGGTTGCAAATCAAGAAGTTACCTATATAATCGAGCAAATTTTTACCATTCTTCCTTTTATGCATTTATCTTTCCATTGAATGGGCTTGTTGTTGATTCCTTCTTCATTATATTTTTGTCTTTTTCTCAGTCCCTTTATTCCTGATCCTGAATTTTCTTACTGTTATCCTACACTCTCATTGTTCATATATTTCTCCAAGTGCCTTTCATTATTGTTTCTCCTTCCTTTTTCCAGGCTGGTCATCAGGTTGGTTTGTTAAGAGATTATCCAGTGTCTTTGTTCTGTTCTTTTAGACTGTGGATTCTCCAGGGAAAAAATAACTGTGCTCCAGGCTTTAGAAAAAGGGCAGATAATGGTAGTATTTGTAACCTGTAATAACCTATTTAGAGCTTTTGTGTTAAGCACACATTTCAATTTCTGTTTTGACTAATTACGCAAAAGTTCCTATATTATGGATTGATACATTTTGTGCTTTCTGCACCTCTTCCAAAATTCCTGTAGATGTGCTGTATAATACAGAATATTCTTAGTTCCTAATCTGGCCGTTATACATTCTAATAGAGCAGGAAATCTTGACATCTTCAGGAGGTACCATTTAAAATACATACTACTAGAGATCTCTAGCATGTGTGTGTATCTGTACAGTTTTCATTAGTGGTTTTTTTTTTTTTTTAAGAATTCCATGTAACCCAAATCAAGACAAACTTTTCTTGTTTTGTTTGTTTTTTTTTTTTTGGATTTGTTTTTAATTAGCTTCTGAAAGTTCTGATGATAGTGAGCAGGAAGATGACCAAAGTGCCCCGAATGTACATGCTGATGGCAAAGAGGAATCTCAACATGAAGCTATAAGCCACGATAAAAACGAACTCTGTCTAAAAGAAGAACAGAGCAGTTCATCCCTCCCGGAAGAAACTAAAGCCCTGACAGATGCAGTAGTGCCCAAATCAGGATCCAAGTCTCCTGAAAGATTGCGAAAAGAGATGGAAGAGTTATCTGAAGATACTGACTCTGATGGAGAAGATGAAGCCACAAAAAAGAGAAAGGATGTAAAAAAGGAGGTAGTGGATAAAACAGCAAAACCACAAGTAAAACGTGGTAAACGAAGATACTGTGTTGCAGAGGAGTCTTTAAAGACTGTGTCACCTAATAGGAAGGAAGAGAAGTCCAAAAACAAAGACTCCCTTAGCTTAGAAAACAGCAGTAACAGCTCCTCGGATGAAGATGAGGAAGACAAATCTAAACTGAAAATCACTCCAGCTAAAAAGTACAATGGACTAGAGGAGAAAAGAAAGTCTTTGCGGACAAGTACTTTCTACTCAGGATTTTCTGAAGTGGGAGAGAAAAGAATAAAGCTTTTAAATAACTCAGATGAAAGACTTCAGAACACCAGAGCGAAGGATCGAAAAGACGTCTGGTCAAGTATTCAGGGACAGTGGCCGAAGAAAACACTGAAGGAACTATTCTCGGACTCTGACACTGAAGCTGCTGCCTCCCCTCCACATGCTACTCCTGAGGATGCTGCAGCAGAGGAACAGCTTCAGGCTCTTGCAGAAGAAGACATTTCTTTGCCTAGCTCTGAACATGAAAAATCCTTGCCAACTAGTGTGGATGTTAAACCTGTTGAGGAAAAACCAGCTGAAATCGGTGAAAAGAAAGTTGAATTTCCAAGCAGTGGCAGTAATTCAGTGCTAAATACTCCTCCTACAACTCCTGAATCACCTTCATCTGTAACTGTAACGGAGTCCAGTAGACATCAGTCCAGTGTCACTGTCTCTGAGACGCTGCCACCAAATCAAGAAGAGATACGAAGCATTAAAAGTGAAACAGATAGCACAATAGAGGTGGACAGTGTTGCAGGGGAGCTGCAAGACCTCCAGTCTGAGGGAAATATTTCTCCAACAGGCTTTGATGCCAGCGTCAGTTCCAGTAGTAGTAATCAACCAGAACCAGAGCATACTGAAAAAGGTAAAGGAAAGAATAAACAGAGCTGTCTTCAACCTAACCAGCTCTCATTTTAACATTGCTGATGTATTTTCATTCTGTTATGGTTATACTGCTGGAAAGTTAGTTGTTGGAGAAAGTAGTAGCCTGCTGTCTACTTTAAAAATGTGGAAATGACATAATCATCTTGTGAATAAAATATAATCTGCCAGGAAGGTTCTTTGCCTTTCATTAGGAATTGTGATGGTTTAAATGAGGATAAGAATAAAGTTTATATCGGACCTGGCAAGAAAAGCGCAGAGCAAACTGTAATGTATTGTATAAGGAATATTGTAGCAAGATGGATACATTTTGAGTACCTGCTTACAAGTAGATGATTCTGTTTCTTACATAAAATGTTGTTACTCTGTAAGCTGTTTATTTGGGAGGAGAAAGTGCCAATTGTTGCATGCTTAGACAACCATTGCAAACTTGCATCCTATGAAATTAATGTTTTTAAAAAATACAAGTCAAGTTGATAACTAACATTGACCTTATTAGCTATGTTACACTTTCAGATGTGATTTTGCAGATTGAAGTTCCTATCCTGAGACCACTAAAAAATAGGGATAAAAACACTGCCAGCACATGTGCACATGATGTCAGTGTACTCCTGCCTACTCTTTAACTGTTTTCAAGGCTGGGTCTAAAAGCTTTGTTGTGAAAGTCACTGGCTCTTTTACAGCTCATCAAAAGTACAGGAACTTTCATAGTGCTAAAGTGCCTAAAAAATTATTAATACAAAGGAAAACAAATAAATGAATATAATCCTAAGAGGACAGAACTGGTTTGTTCATCTCATTTTATTTCAGTTAATAATTCACCAAAATTTCTCAAAATGCCCTTAAGGCATGTTACCGTCATTGGTCTGTTTGAATTGTTCTTTAGAAAGAGCGTGACAAAATGCGTTTCCTTAAACAAAGAGTTTAGAAGAGGTAAATATGTAGCCTTCAATAAATATGCCTGTATTATTTTGTTAATTATAAACATGTAGGTTTAGAACTGGTTTGCTGCTTTATATAAAAGGAAATTATTGCCGCATGAAAAAAGTTTTACAGTTTTGCAAAATATTACTTTTACATGTGTTAGAATTTAATTCCCTCTCTGATTCTGTCAGCATGTTGCCTGCTTTAGAAAATCTGGTTCCTTCATTTGAATGGTTTTGTTACAGGAGTAATTTTTAATCTCTAAGTCAGGTGGTTGTGGAACAACGTTTGAACGACTCTGAAAATTTGCTCTTTTAACAGGTGTACTAGAATTCTTTTTTCTTCCCTACTTTCTCCCCGTGTAGTCACAGATACCAGTATACTTTTTCCTTTGTTTTTCTGTTGCTTCATTTTTTTAACATTATCAATGATTTTTTTAATGCTTTCAGTTAATGTGATTCCTGATCACAAGTGATCTTTTCAGTGTTTTCTCACAGCTTCCAAGAACCACAGGCTTTTTTGAACTTTTTTCAGTACCAGTAGTTCTTGAGAAGTTTTTCAAATACATCTGTTCTCACTTAATTTTCAGTGTTAAGAAAGTAACCTGTGTAGTTCAAGACAAATTCTGGTGGTGCATAGAGGAAAGTTACTTGCCATCATCTTGCATGTGCACTCTAACCAGCAAACTTAGACTGCCTTCCATCCTCCTTCACTTCCTCTTTTCAGTAAAAGTAGAAAGCTGAGCTGTAGTAAGCATAGGCAATAACAGTCACATTGTTGTCTTTAAACTTAAGTGCTGAAGTGGGGTTTTGTTTTTGAGAGTTTGGGGAGGGAAAAGCCCACGTAAGTGCCAGTATTTATCTAATAACTTTTTTATTTTTATTTTTATTATAGTCTGTACAGGCCAAAAAAGACTCAAAGATGCTCAGGGGGGAGGCAGCTCCTCAAAAAAGCAGAAAAGAAGCCACAAAACTTCTGTGAACAACAAAAAGAAGAGTAAAACTAGTAAGTACAGCAGCTGAGCGTGAAATTAAATGTATCACAGTACTGTGTCATTTCTTTGAATGATTGTAGGAGGTGAAGTCTGGAAATAAAAAATGCATTAGGACAAAATGTTCTTATTGGGGAATTCTTAATACTGCTTAAAAGAAGAAACTACTCTTGTGGAATGCCAAAGTGTTTTTAAATGTCTTGTGTTATTTCTGGGTTTGTTTCTGAGAGGTCCTTGGTATTGTGTAATTTGGGAAGACAAGAGTATTTCACACTTCGTAGAACTGGGACAAAGATCTCTGTGGCATGATACCTGCATATTTTAGAGGAAAGACTGGGATCTGGATGAAATTATACTTTGTATTTTCTGCAAGATGAGTTTTTAGAGGTTAATGCCTTCCAGTAGCAAATACAAGAAGAATTACAGAAGATACAGCCTCTATTGTCTTCCTGTATCAACTGTAACATCTTCAGTAAATAATGCAGCTTTTTTGTAGTTGTAGAAGCTGATTCGAATAGAAACCACGGTTCCAGGGAAGGGAATCTTAATAAAAGCAGAGGTGTATTAGAGACTTGCACACACATGTCCAGGAGACAGTAAGAACAATTACTGCCTCATCTCACTGCTAATAAAAAATACCAGGAAAGAGTCAGCTAGGCAGTGAAGCTGGTAGGATAGCTGTAAAAAAATGCAGTGAAAGCAAGGATAAAAAGCATATGCTGTATCTTTTTTCTTCTTTCTTCCTCCTCCCTGCCCCCCTTTTCTGTCCTTTAAAGGCTTTTACTAAAAGTCTGTACTTTCTCATCTGGTATTTGCTTTCACCCAAACTGTCCTCATGTTCATTGATCCTCCTCTTCACATTCTCTGGTCCTTTTTAATTCCATTTCACTAATCTCTTCCTTCCATAATCCTCATTCCTTCCCTCACCCCAGGAATTAAAGTAACAAAACAAACTGAATTTGCAGAACAAATATGCCATTTTTAGCTTTGCCGTTGTACCCTTTGGTTTTGTGAATTTATTGCTTTTTCGCAACCTATGTCTTTGTCAGGATGCAAGCATTTCAAAGCTAAACCAGGCTTTATATATCAAATGCTGTATTAGAAATTAATATTAAAAAAAGAGAAAAAACAACCCCATGAGATAGCAAGACTGGTTTTGTTGTAACTCTTTTAGAAATTTTATAACCCCATAAGCAGAAATACGGTGATAACTTTTGCAGCTGTACTGACATATTGGGCTGCCTCTTCGCCTTATTTTCTAATGTAGGCAATTAATTTATGGATATGATTTTAAAGCAAGAAGTGCGATGCCGTCTTGAACCTTTCAGATTAGAGTGCACCTTCCCTATATGGACCTTGAGCAGTTGGATTCTATTTAGGAGCCTTCTTACAAGAAGTGTGTCCCTGCCCCACTCCTTTACATTCTTGCACACACGGTTTCAGCAGTACACTTGTCAGTATTCAGAATGGATTGTGGAGCTGAGGTCTTGTACTTCTGTCTACACTCTAGCTCTGTAGGATTTTGGTTCCCATAGATCCACATAATAGGTATGCACCTAACTGGTCAGTGTTTCCAGTGCAAGGTTTCCCTTTCACAGTATGCCAGAATTAGAGGGGCCTGTTCTGTGGTCCTGTATTTGGGCACTAGTGATACAAACAGCTCTGTGCCAAACTTCTATATCAGGGTGGATTATAATATTTTGAAGTTAAGGATTTTGGTAAAATAAGATGGCATTATGTGAAAATTAACACAAAGGGTAGCTTCTGATAAACTTTGGTTTAGGCAGGAAGGTCGGTTTGTTTTTAACAATATTTCTTGTTTCTGCAGCAAACAGCAGCGACAGTGAAGAACTGTCTGCTGGTGAAAGCGTGTCCAAGTCTCAGTCAGCAAAATCAGTTTCTGCTGGCATGAAATCTCACCAAACCAAATCACTCACAAGAACACAGTCTCCAGGAAAATGCGGGAAAAATGGAGAGAAGGAATCTGATCTCAAAGAACAGAATAATCGTTTGCCCAAAGTTTACAAGTGGAGCTTTCAAATGTGTAAGTATTTTCTTCAAAACACTCCTAGTGTGATCTTGGGGTATAATGTAAGGCGGCTTTTAAAATGATTGACTTCTGTGTATTTTGGTTTTTTTTTTCCCTTAACAAGAGGGAAAAATTGTATAAAATTATTCTATCTCAGTTTGCTTAATTTTGTGATAAATTCTGGTTTAAAATAAATTTTTCATTTTTCTTCTTTTTTACCATTGCAGTTCAGCAGACTGCCAGTATTGCAGTCTTCAGTACTGATTTTAGATACAGCTCTTGCACTTCCTGGCTGTTCTTGCCATTCTGTGCAGACATGTCACTCTGGCATGAATGTTCTCAGCTATACACTCTTCTTGCATTGATATTTTGTTGCTAATTTACTCTAGTTATTGTTCAGACACTTACGTGATTGGTTTGTAACTTCTTCCTCTCCATTTTGCCTTATGTGCCTCCTCACAGTAGTTTAAATGATTCTTAAATGTCTTTGAATGGAGTGTCTAGTATGGCTTACCTGTGGCTGAAAGGAACTGAACCAAGATAGCTATTCCTGCCTGTGCTGTCCAAGCTGTGTGCCATGCTGTGGATTGCTCCCAGCTAGAAAAAGCTCCTCTACTGGCTGTGTTCATTGACATCCCCATGTGGAATGCCAGTGAGGAGGCCCTGTACACCTTGCAGCCTCTTTAGCATGAACTCAATTAGAACCATGCCACAGCTATTTGGATTCCTTCTGTAAGCTGCTTTTTTTCTAACTACTAATACAAGATGGGCAAGACTGACCTTCCTGGTGCATTAGGCCAAACTGAGCTCTATCAAGTACTTGAAACGACAGGCTCAAAGCTATTTTCAGACCCTCTGTTTTCATGAGTTGTCCTGTTTTCCCCTTCCTATGGGTAGGGGAATGCATGCGTTTTCTTCCTTTCCACTTACTAAAAAATAAAGTGTTCCTGTGATGGTTTATTTTAAAAATAATTAAAAAATGAATGTAGTCTATGATCATAAATAGCAGCTTCTGTTGCAGTGGTTTTTGGCTTTGCTGTCTGCTACCTCAAAGCACATCGCACATCACTAAGATTTGAGTACTGAAATTCATGAGCTTTTAGAAATGCTGCAATACAGTAGTTAACAGAGATTGTTTCACTTGCAGCTGACTTGGAAAATATGACTAGCGCTGAGCGTATAACAGTTCTTCAAGAAAAACTGCAGGAAATCAGGAAACATTACCTGTCCTTGAAATCCGAGGTGGCTTCCATTGACCGAAGAAGAAAGCGCTTAAAGAAAAAAGAGCGGGAAAGTAAGTGCTGGGAGCTAAATTCTACCTTTAGTGGGCTAATATGAATGTCATGTTATTTGGGTGTTAATGAGACTTGGATAATATGTAGGGAGATGTGTGCCATTAGGAGCATGGGGGGGGGGGGTTTGTTTGAGAACGCTGTGTATGGTTAATTTACGATCTTTAGAAGGTATGGTTCAGACATCCAGTGACAATGCAACGGGAAAAACATTAAAAGAGGCATCCAATCTGTGTAACTCTGTTTAGGCAGAACTACTTTATACAGTGACAAAAATATACAGTAAAATAAGCTTCCCTATGCAGTCAGTGAAAGATCGAAAGCCATTAATAACATACAACTTCAAGTTACCCAAGAATTTCTTGTAGTATTGCTGGTGTGTCTGTTTAGTGCTTTCCCGTTACAACAAGTGATTTATATTATGAGTTTAAGGAAGTCCGTCAATTAAATATCTTGCTTTCATGAAGCTGTTTCACACGTTGCTGTAGGGGAATGTTCTAGTGTGCCTGCTTTAAGCAGCATTAAGAGGATCATTTTCTTCATGTCTTATTTGTGTGCACTGAGTACAGAAGAAAGACTGAAACGCTGTGTGTAGTAAGATTATTTTTTTTGTCTGCAGCCATTTTTTGCAGTGCCTGGAACAGGGTGCTTGTGCAGATTCAGTGCTGGGACAGGGCTTCACCTGTGCTGGTTTCAACAGGAAAGAAAGGGTCCAACCGTAACTGTTCTATGATTTTAGGAACAGTTGACTATGCTTCTGGGTCAGGAATGAGCTCTGGTGTGCTGCAGCTGGGCCCTTAATCTGGGTGGTCAGGGAACCAGTGCTGCAAGGGGCAATAACATGCTGCTCTGCACACAGCTGAAGCTTTGTCTTGGAGTATTTGCCCCAGAAATGAGGGAATAGGGACTTTTTTTCTTTTTAATGACCAGGCATTTAGTTGCTGAAGCCAGTATATACCAGTGCTTGTTGCTGAATAGGAAAACAGGTTTATTGCTTAATTTGTCAATTCTTGTAACCTGGGTTTTCCTCTTCCTGTGCAGGTGCTGCTACTACATCATCTTCCTCCTCATCACCTTCCTCTAGTTCCATTACAGCTGCAGTTATGTTAACGTTAGCAGAACCATCTATGTCAAGTTCATCACAGAATGGAATGTCAGTTGAGTGCAGGTGACAGCAGGACTTGCCAAAGCACTTTGCACTTAATGGCTGCTGAGGGCCACTCTTTTCTTTGTTTTCTTTTTTCTTTTTTTTTTCTTTTTTTTTTTTATACTGCACAATGGCACAAAATTCAGACAAGCACTATTTTGTATTTAAAGTTGTTTCTCAACAAGCTAACTTTGCACTTAAGTGCACTTTTATGAAGAAAAAGTACAACAAACTGCTTTTCCTCAAGCAATAATTGTTTCCAACTTGTCTGGGAATCGTAAGTCTAGTGACTCGAAGGCCTTCCACTGTGGCAAATGGAGGCTGTTCACTGCCTGTAAAGACAGTACAATAAACATATAGTTGTTGGGTTGATCTAAATAAATGTGGTAGGCTTACTGTATTCCCTGGTATTTTGTTAAAGCTGGAACATTTGATATTTTTCCATTTATTTATGACAAATATTGAACCTATTTTCATTTGTACAAGCTAATTGTTTTTTAACTGCTAAGTCACTTTACAGTGGCTTAAATTGTATACGTCAAGCACATGTTTTCAATTCAAAACCTGCAGTTAGTAGGATGTTTGACATCAGTCCTGATAACCAAATATGAGGATTCCTTTAAAAAACAAGCAAAAAACCTAATGTTTACAGGTTTGAATTAGGCTTAAATAGGTTATTCTGGGTTTTAAGAACCTGCTAATTGGAATGAAACTACTGTACTTTGCCATTTTTCTATAAAACAGTATTTTTTTTTTTTAATTTTGATAAAATACATTATGAAAAAGAAAGAAAATGGCTAACAAACTGTATTAAATCTTAATGTATAAAGATTGTATTTAGCCAGTTTAAAGTGTATATTTATTCATAATGGATTATAACAGTTATATTTTTGTGTTTTCTTGTAAATGTTTCTTTTCCCTTAAAGCAACAAATATTTCATTTGTAATGCTTATTTTATTACGAGCTTCAAGGAGAGGACCTCAAGACAGAGTAAGGTGTGAGGTTATAATTTGTGGTTGATAAGAGCACTGCCACAAAGGGGGTAGTTGTTTTTAAAATAAATAGCTAGCTGAGTGGTAGACATTTAATTTTCTAAATGCCTTGTATGAATTCAAAAACCAACTTCAAACTGTTTTCACTTGTATTGATTTTATGTTGTATGGATCCTAAGCTCTCTCCTGTTAATTATATACCTTTGTAAGACATTTGTATATTGCGGAAGTGTTCATTCAAGCTATTTAATACCTGGCACTGTTAATACACAGTACTTTATTGTACAGATTGTTTTACTGTTTTAATTGTAGTTCTGTGTACTTCTTTTGCCTGGGGAAATAGGGGCTGGCATGTTTTTCTTTGTTTTTCTGGCAATACAACATGTAAGAATTCAGAGCATTTTGTTTGTAGATGCTAGAGTGTCAGAATCCTTTACATTTGACTTTTCTAAGAAAAGCATTTTCAGTCTTCGTAGTGTGTGCTTAAGGTTAACTGATTTTATTGAAAATGGTTTCAAAGTATTCAGAATTGTACAGGACTGTAAAAATTTGTTGACAAACATTGAAGGAAAAGCTTATAGAAAAAAGCTATAAAATATATATTAGGTTCTGCAAAAAATGGAGAATTATGTAATATATTGTACAAATGTAAGCAAAGGCCTCTGAAATAAAATGCCATAGTTTGTGAATCCCTGATTTTGTTTCTAACAGTTTAATTAAGCAACTGTAGTGTGTTCATTGAAGTGACATAAAGTTGCAGAATCAGTTTAGCAAATGATCTTTGGTATGGTGTAACAGGCATATAAATACAAGTTAGAGCAGGTACGTTGGCCTCATTCTCCTCCTAGCAATTAATTCAAATTCATCTTTTCCAGCACAAAGGGACAGCCTGGGTCATTGACACCACTAAGGCAGCGTCGGTTGAAAACAAAGATGAGTTTTGATTTGTGTTCATACAGGTAGTTTGAAAACGTAAAAGTGAGCTGCTGAAGATATTTGCCAACTTCTGATACTGACTGCCTCAAGTTCAGATTGAGAGGAAGCAAAACTGGAATAAAACTTGTTGTGTCATTCACTTACATTTTATATCATGTCTGACTGTAGTTCAGTTGACCAAAATGCTGTTACATCTGCAAAAAGATAGATTACTGATGAGACTGGTAAATAACAAATGATGATAATTTTTGGAAACATTGACTGTGTTAATAATTACCAGTGATCTGAGACTGACAGGAGTCATTTTAATAATTTCAGTAGAGCTTCTCAGGATAGTTACATGTTTAAACGTAGCAGAATCAGAGTTGTAATAGTTCAGTTCTGCCTTTCAGTCTCAGTAGGCATAACTGGTATTGATTTAACAGAGACCTATGTATGGGCAAGCACGAGCAAATTCAGCTCTCCACGTGCTACTAGTTCTTAATCAGCTCTCAGTTCTAGTGACAGCACTCCTGGTGTGACAATTGCTGACTCATTTCTGTGAGAGGATGCATTTATGTGTTTGAAACAGGGATCATTAGTCACCTCCCTACTCCCAAAGTGAGGTTCTTTTGTATAAACAAGATTTTTCTTTTTCTTAAAACAGATTGATGCACTTCTCGTCATTACAAACTGCAGTTTAATGACTAATTGAAAATATGTTCTGGATGTTTTACATTGCCCCTCTTCTATGAAGGGTGTCTGTAAATGGTACTCCCAGGTTCATGTTTCTTGTGTCCCAGTGGTTACACGGGAGGGTGCTGCTGGCAGACTGTTAGCCTGGCCATTTTAGCTCATGTTCCAGGAATTAAATCTGAGCTGCTTTTCAGGTTACGTACTGTAACACAGCTTTAAACATAAGTGTGCTCCCTTCTGGGCATGCACACTGTGCTTGTGGCAGACAAAGTTTCCCCACTGGCAGTGGTTGCTGGCCTGTACCCCTGCTCTCATGTGCCTGACCATGACCTGAAGGGAAAAGTGAGACAAACTGCTCTTCCTTCATCTTTTACACCTTGGCTAAGCAACAGGATCAGTTTTCCATGTCTCATATTTGATGGTGTTGAGAATGGCTGAGTGTAGACCACATATGCCAAAAGAAAGCACGCCTTGCCTGAAGGCTGTCTTGTGGCTGTTACTGTGTGGCTTCAATGGTGCTGTGAAGTTTCCTGTGCCACAGGACACTGGCGGTTCCTGGTGGCTATAGTGCCTTTTGTTGAGCTTCTGCACTTGGGGGGTCTCTGAAATCAGCCAGCTGAACACTTGCAATTTTGATGGTTCAGCCTGTTCTGTCCCTCCTATGTCACCTGCAAAACTGCTGTGTCGTGGGAAGGTAAGTGGGAAGAGACCATACCAGGGGTGCAGTAGCCCCCTGCCTCTCTGCAGGGACTGCATCCTGTGTATTCTCCTAGGCTGACGCCATCAGTGAGGGTTCCCAGCATTCCTGACATCCAGGCAGCCAAATACAGCATGCCTGGTGTGTGTGTCAAGATTAGTGCTTTACTTGTATTCCAGAGCTGGATTGCTTGTTCTGCATCCAGTCGGGTGTTGGTGCCAACAAAACTGTTAATGCTGACAGTTCAAAAAGTGTGTAAAATGTTACACCGGAAGAGCTGTAAGTATTTGCTTCAGCCTTGTAACTTTCTATGCCTTTCCAGTTATCACATCATCTAGCATTTAACATCACATTCTGGACAGGCGAGTCTAAAAAGAGACCCCAATTAGGTACCTAATTTTAGGGATTTGGCAAGAGATCAGAACTTCCTTATGCATCCGCTGTGCCATTTCCGAGTTGGAAAATCAGCAAGGGTCTTTCCCTGTTGCATCAGCAATCCAGTCCTGTCCATGTAGCCGCAGCAGGATGATTATGCCTACACAGAATTGCTGGGGAGATACAAAGGGTTCCTCCTAATGCTGTCCCCCAGGCTGCCCTCCTTAAAGGCCCCAAGAGGTGCTGGGTTTCAAGGAAAATCCTCACAAGGACTGATCCTTACAAGCTTTATCAACCTGCTGCAAGATACCCAGCAGCTGGCCTTCAGCAGAGCCACGCTGCTATGGCAGCTTCCCACTGTTTTCCACTTAATTGCTCTCTGGGACGAAACCATCTTGCACAGGCTTTATGGGGCGGTTGGGGGGCTGTGATTAATCGTGCTGTGGTGGGTAATATATTGTTGGGTTTTGGTTTGCTTTTCCAAACTCTCTCCGGGACGCGGTCCATACGGTCACCACTAAGGTATGTTCAGGCACAAAGGGCGCTGCTCGGGGCGCTGCCTCAGCAAGGTTATCTCGTACACGTGGCCCTCCACCCCCAGACGAGCGACGCCGAGAACCGGTCCCCTTTGGCAGCCCGCACCGGGCCACGCACCCTCAGCGGGGTCCCCGCGCGCGCCGGAAGTGACGCGATCCGAGCGTGTTTCCCCTGACGCCGCAGTCAGCCATGAAGGGCCGGCGGAGGGTGGCGGTGCCGGTGGAGCGGGCCGGGCCGGAGCAGCAGCAGCAGCAGCAGTACGTGGTGGGGCAGGTGGCCGACAGCCTCTGGCCTGCGGCGGTCCCCGCCGCGCCGCTCTCGGGGCTCTTCAGCGCCGCTACCCCCCCGCCGGTGCTGGTGTCTGTGGTGAGTGCCGCGGTTCCCTCCTGCCTGCGTGTTCGTAGAGTCTCACAATCAACCAGGTTGGAAAAGACTTTTAAGATCACTAAGCCCAACCATTACCCCAGCACTGCCACGGCCACCACTAAACGATGTCACTGGGGGCCTCGTCTACATGGTTTCTGAACGCTTCTGGGGATGGTGATTGCACTACGGCCCTAGGCGGCCTGTTCCAATGCCTGACCACCCTGTCGGTGAAGAATTTTTTTCTCATATATATGCAAAACCTCCGCTGGTGCAGCTTGAGGCCATTGCCTCTTGTCCAGTCACTTGTTACTTCGTAGAAGAGACTGACTCCCGCTTCACTACAACCTCCTTTCAGGTAGTTGTAGAGAGCAATAAGTTCCCCCTGAGGCTTCTTTTCTCCAAACTAAACACCCTTGGCTCTCTCAGCCGTTCCTTATCAGGCTTGTGCTCAGTTGCCCTTCTCTGGACCTGCTCCAGCACCTCAATGTCTCTCTTGTATTTTGTGCTCAGAACGGCTGAATAATGGTAGTGGGAGAACAGGCAGCTGCCCAAGGGGCATGGACAGCCAAGGACGCTTCCTCGTTGGAACTGAGAAGTAAATGGTTAGAATGTAAGGCTGGTGGTTGCTTTTCGCGATGTGCTGTACCCCTCTCAGTCTGGAAGTGCTGTGAGGCAGGTCCCCCAGTGAGCAGGCAGATCTGGGTGTTGGGTGCACTGCTTCTTGTAGTTGCTGGCTTCAGGTAATGGTGCTCCAAGTAAATTACAATATATAAACCAATTGTAGGTGTTTCTGGGATTATTTTTTCAAGTTGGTTTGTGGCTTTTTTTAAAGAAAGAAAAGAGAAAGCATGCAGAGAAAGTGGAGAAAGCATCAGGAGACCAGAGCTTGCCTGTCATAGAAGAGCCTCCTGTAAAAGCAAAGAAAGCCAAAAAGAAAGAACTTTCAAAAGCAGAGAAAAAGTTGGCAAGCAGGTGAGTAGATGATATCTCCATAGTAAGATATAAAAAAAACAGCATCTGGATTATTCATCAAATTATTAATTCAGTGAAGCAGTAAAGCTCTATTCTACTATTTATCTTGAACCTTGTGTTTAAGAAGACTGTGAAAATTTTCTGCAGTTTGCCCCAGGAGATTGCACATTCAACTTCTTGAAGTTCTAGGTGCATGAGGTGTTGATCCCTGGTTAGAGAGGTAACAGGCCTTGAGGTTGTAGATTTAGACCACAAGGTCTCTGGCACAGGGTGATGTTTTGTAATTGAAACTGACTTTTTCCAGCTGCCAAAGAAGGAGAGGCAATTTCAGCAGGAGCAAGGCAACAGGCAACAACACACGTCACCAGAGAGTTAATTGTCTCTATAGTTCTTGCCCACTAGCGTGATGCTGAATAGCTGTGTTAACACCATCTGTTCTCTGAAATATTTGGGGTTCAACCAAGACACTGTTGGTGCAGGCAGAAAACTGGTCTCTGGACAATGCAGTTTGTGTGATTGTAGCTGGAGGATAATACCTTGTCCTCTCCCTGGCTCTGTGTGCTGTTGCGTTTTCCATGCCTGTAAAACTTGTTTGCTGTTTTGGTGTTGGTATCTTTCCAGAGGATTTTTCAGATCTGCTTGTTGTTCCTGCTGTTTTGGCAAGTTTGGATAGATAGAGAGATGTGTTAGTGCATGGATGGATCCCAAAGGATGGATTGCTGTGAGTGTCCTGGATGCCAGGAAGAATTAAATCTCTCTTAAGTTCTAATGCGCAAAGATGTTATAGATTTTTTGTTACGGAGTTACGAATTAACATATTTTTTTCATTACTCTGCTAAATATGAGATACAATGACCTGGAGATAGCAGATAGTTTTACATGTTATGGGATGGTCAGATATGTTTGTTTAATACATAAGCAAATCAATGGTTGATATTTTAGGTTGAACGTAATAATTTGAGATGTAAGTTAAAATATTTATGTTGGAGGCTTCAATTCTTTGACCTCAAAAACTACGGTTGTTTTCCCCAGCACTTATCATTTATCTTGTCTTTTTTTTGATAAGGGAGAGTGCTTTGGAGCAGGCAGATGAAGAGGAGGAGCAAAAACTGTTACAAAATAAAACCAAGAAAAAAAAAAAGCCTTCTGCCATCACCAAAAGTGTTAAATCAGATACAGGCACTACTGTAAAGCCACAAAGGGAAAAAAAGGTGGTTGATGAATTGGTAAACAGAAGAACCGTGTTTGTTGGAAACTTGCCTGTCAACTGTACTGCTCAGGTACGTGAGCATGTTCTGGTGACTAAAGGGGTGAAAAGAATTACCCCGTCCCTTGGTTAGAGGGGAGGCTTCCAGCTGAGAGGTCGCATATATCTATGTCTAAAATTGCTTTTTGGGAAAGTGGGAAATAATGCTTGTTATCTAAAACCATTAGAGGTGATCCCTTTTGTTTAGTACAGTTAGGCTTTTTACAGTGTGGAAAGAGCAGTTGCTCTTTTGTAGAATTGTTTAGTTTGTTTTTCAATAAAAAATTAATAAATGAGAACTGTAATTACAAAGTCTGATTCTAGTTTTGGTTGCAACTAATACTTCATATTGTTGCATAAAATATCTTTTCCATTATGCTTTCCTCCATAGCAAGGGATACAAATTCAGTTTTGGCAATCTGTAAAATAAGAAGCTGCCACAAGAAACAGTTAGAAATTACTTGTCTATTTTTAATAGCCCTTTAATGGACTTTGTTTAAGTAAAATTAATATCATGTTCAAACCGATCTTGCTAGTATATATTCAATATTAATTCTGATGACTAGGATGCAAAAATGTTATTGGATAATTGTAATATCTTCTGTTTAGGTGCTGAAATCTCGTTTTAAAGAGTATGGACAAATAAAATCCATCCGATTCCGCTCTTTGGTACGTTATTTTCTCTGTGTTGTATAACATAAGAATATTTTATAATAATAATTTTTTTTTTTAATATTAAAGGGTCGTATTCCTAAGGCTGTGTCTTCAGTAGTTCAGAAGCAGGCTTAGGGATGTATTTTTTGCCATTAGAAGAATCCTTGGAGATTATACCACGAAAGCACCACAGGTGCATCTTTGCTTTCTTCACATTTTACAGTTGGTAGTAAAATGCATCAGGGTGGTATTCTGTCTGGAGGAAGAATGTCTTCATTACTGCTCGTTTAGCAAAGGTATTACTTACCTGGTTTTAAACCACAGTAGGAGAGACACAGTAATTGCAAATCAGTGTACTCTGTAACACAGTTGACAATAACAGTATTGGAACTCTGATGAAGTCAAAGCAAGCTATCTGAGGTCTTTCTATATTATTTCTAGGATGAGCCATTTCCATCATCTGCTCACAGTACTGACTGCATTGGTTTGGGGGGAAATGGTACCTGTTTGAATTCCTTGTTGTCTTATTTGAGATAAATTTACACTAGGCCCGCTTAACTGAAGCTCTTTTTTTCTTAAAGGTTCCAGCAGAAGATACTTTATCTAAAAAGTTAGCAGCAATAAAGTAAGTTCCTCTTGTGAATTTCCTGATTTATTTTTCAAGGCAAAAATAATTTTTTAAGTGTTGGTTGCTACATGTTTGGCTATGCTTACTTTTTCATTTTGTGTTTCTTTGACTTTTGTACTTATCTTCGTGTGTATGTAAGTTTTCTTCACAAGTGAAAAAGAATTATGTGCTGGTACACCAGTAATTCATTATCTTAGGTTGCATTCCTTATATTTTAGGAAGGAGGAAGATGCTAATAGTCTTTAATTCCTTTGGACATAGTTATGAACTGAGGAAGCTTGGACAGGATGCTTGTACGGGCTGTATATCATGCACAGTGGGATTCCCTCAGACTTCAAGAGAAAGGGAGTTGTTTCTGTGCACAGAACAAGAGAGGGCATAAATATGTTTTAACAAGAAGTGCTTATGCACTGAATGCCATCAGAATTATTTAAACTGTGTGTGTCTTTTTCATGTTCCAGGCGTAAGGTGCACCCTAATGCGAAGTTTGTTAATGCTTACATTGTATTCGAAGAAGAATGCGATGCTATTAAGGCTCTGAAGGAGTAAGTCTCAGTTTTGTTCCTCATTCTCTGTTGAAGAGCTCCTGCTTGAATCAGAATAAAATGTATTTTCAAACTTATATGTAAATTTGCTTTTAGAATAATGCTGTGCGTTGACACTGCAAATAAAGTGGCAATTAATTTTAAAAACCGTTTGCTTTTGGTTGCAACAGAAATGGAACAGAAATTGCTAGTGGATTTCACATCAGAGTTGACATTGCATCAAAAAGCAGTTCGGTAAGGAAGATGTGTGATTAGAAACCCCTTTTCTGGTTGTTTTTTTTGTTGCTGTAACAAATAGCTCACGTCTTGTATCTTGTTTTTTTAGCATGACAATAAGCGATCCATATTTGTAGGAAATCTCTCATATGGTAAGTCTGAAATGGATTGTTACCATCATTACTTAACATGTATAGAAGAATATGATGACATTGTGGGGGGTTATTTGTTGATATTTCGGGTAGCATGTTTAGGTGGCTAAATACCTTTTGCTGGAATTAATTTTTTAAATAGGAGGGGTTTTTTTAACTGAAACACCTAAAGGATTTGTCAGTTACTGGCATGTTCTTCAGGTTAGTTGTTTTCTTGATTGTAGCTAGAACTGCAGGCACCTTTAGTTCTTGTTGGTGCTTGATGTTTTTAAGATAAGTATGACTAAATTGCATAGGCCATAGCTTCCTAACTGTTAAGTGTGTACTGGTACTTGTTTGTGGACTAGTTCCAAGTGATATACTGAGGTGGCTTCTTGTTCTGATGCTGTCTGTGAGCCACAGGGTGAATGACTCTGTCCAGACAGCTATAGCCATTTGGTTGTTAGCTGTGTGGAGGGGCTTACTGTATAGTTGAGGTCAGTGCTTGATCAGTGTGCAGCTGCTGCTGAGAAAACTGGAGAGTATATGGGATTGCCATCAGGTGTGATCCACTGGAGTGTATTCATGGAGTCAGGGTGCTTGGAATGAGCATTTTACTTGGGAGTAGTGTGGATGTGTAAATATACAGGATGAAGGTGTGCCCCATGCCCAGGACCTGATTCAGAGCCAGTGTCATGTACTGCTGACAGTAATGCTGAAACAGATAGGCTTTAGACTTCAACATAAAACTGGATGGGTCTGAAAACAAGATAGGTAAAAAATCTGTGGTGATGTTACTAATGCCTGATGTGTAGAATTTGTGTCAGGTCTGCATATTCCTCTGGACATACTGCACAGAAAACAGTTGGGACATTTGCAGTGCTAGGGAAATGACTTCAGCAGCTTGAATCTTTCTGAGCACTTCCATTGCTATGATTAAACCTGTACTCCTAAATTCACCCCCTCCCTGTGGCAGAGACAAGATTACATCTGTGTAAAGGGATCTACCACAGTATGAAGCATGCTTTCACAGAAAAGAGAACAACCTGTGGTTTTGTGTTGATATGTCATGCTTGTCTGTTCACATAGGCACAAGACTGAGAAAACCTCATGCATCTGGCCCGTATCAGAATAGTCATATAGCAACTGTGGTTGGAAACTGTAGATCTTTTTCCTTCTCCACCATTCAGCTAAATTTCTCAGCACTTTCAGTGAGCAGTAGATTTCAGGAACTGCCAGCTCAAGCTCATTATCATCAGCATTAACTATTAGAAAGAGATTTCTGGCATCAGAAAGAGCTGTACCAACGTAAATTCCTAGTCTTGTCAAACCATAAATGAAATTATTTGAAAGCTAGAGAATCTGTGACTTTCAAAGTAAATAGCATTTTGTAAAGACTGCCTGAACTTGCTGGAATGTTTCTGAGCTGCTGGTATTTGTGTACCTCTACATATAAATATGTAATGTTTGTGCACCTGAACTGGTAAACATGAAACACTTGGGTTTGGCCCAGGCTTCTGCATGCCTGATAGAAGAGGCATCTTATTTGTTGTGCTTGCCTGCAGACATCAGTGACGATGCTTTGCGAGAGCACTTCTCTGTGTGCGGAGGTGTCGTGGCGGTGCGGATCGTGAGGGACAGAAACACTGGCCTGGGGAAGGGCTTTGGCTACGTCCTCTTTGAGGTACGTATGAACTGGATGTTCTTCACCCTCCCAGTTCAGGGGTTACCTTTATGGTGTTTATTTTTTTATTTGTATGTGACATTAAATGGTGGTGGTGGTGGTGCAGTTGTTAAAAGCAGCTTAAAGAGTGGTTCTGTGGAAGCAGAGATGAAACAAACTGGTTTAGGTTGTGTACAAAGAAAAGCTGTAAAACTTTGGGGTGAAGAAAATGAACTTTAAGGGAAGGACTGAAAGGAGGGAACAGATGAGTTATTATAGCTGCAGTGTTTTCCCATTTTTTACATGTCTGAGTGGAATTCTTTCTTGAAACCTTTTTGCTCCCTGGCTCTCTATTTTGGGTCCATTACAGCGTGCTTTCTCATGGCAGTCTCCCATCCTCACCTTCGTTAATGTCCTTTGATTCAGAGAAATCTCCAGTAACTCACCCACAAAGTTCAAGTTGACAAGCAGGTATTCTTTATTGCAGCGCCGGGAGACACGGTGGATAGCTCCTCCTAGCGTGTCTCATCTGAGCATTAACGAGGCTGTGATTATAGTCCTTAAACATACATATTCATTAGGTAACATACATATTCATTGAGTGACTCATACATTACATCATACTTCTAGAACTCCTCCACCTAAAATGTGGTAGTAGTGGGGTTTGGGACCCCCTGCTGGTTATTTCTTCATCATCTTTACTTTGTTTTAGGATTGTTGTTATGTGAGTAACCACCAGGCTGGTTCTGGTCAGTTTTTGAGCAATGCTTACCTTAGCCATTTCCTTATCTCTGTAGTTGCTAACAAAGCCTAACATCCTTGAAGTTACTTATTTACAGCCCCATTCTTCAGTCAATCCCATTCTTCACCTTCAGCTTTTTTCTGCAGTTTCTCCTTCATATCTCTGCCTTTACCGCCCCACATAACCTATTCCACCGCCCAGTTTCAAGTATCAGTGCCTCAGTGTGTGGGCTGTGTGTGTAAACTGGTGTTCTTGAGCAGAGCTGCTGTGTCATTCAGTAAACAGAGCGGCTTGGGCTGTCCTGCTTACGAAAATTAGAGGCAGGCAACTGTTTATTTGGAAGCAGCTCTCACACGGTACGTCTGTCCTTGTAGGATACGGATGCTGTGCATCTGGCTCTGAGGCTCAACGGGACGGATCTGATGGGAAGAAAGGTCCGAGTGCAGCGCTGTGGAGACAAGGGGAAAGTGCCACGGAAAACGCTCGGCCAGCCTCGTGCTCCGAAGGGTGGCGCTGGCACCGCCTCGGGTACCAAGCATCGCCCTGACGATTCGTTTGTAGGGGAGACGGCCACGCCGCTCAGGAAGAGCGGCAAGCCAAAGAGGCTGAGGACTGCCCCGGGCAGTAAAACGGGGAGGAAGAACAAACGCGCTTTCGATAAAACTCAGACGTACGCTAACGTGCGGCGTTGTTACAAACAGTGATGTATGCGCGGCCTGCCATAAACGCTGTTGGTCAATTGGGCTGCAGTGGTTCTCGGGTTCGCTTTGCGGGGCCGCGCCGGGCCGCCAGCGCATGCGCTCCGTGGCGACGGGCAGTTTCCCCGCAGGCACTGGAGCAGGCGCCCTCTGCGCCGCTCCTTGATGACGTCAGCGGAAGCGCGGCGGGGTCCTTTCTGACTGCCCGTTCTCCCCAAGGTGCCTGCGGAGCTCGGCGCCGGCCGCGCGGCGGGAGGGAGGGGGCGGTGCGGCGGGACCTTCCCCTCGGCGCCGGGCACCATGATGGTGGGCAGGACCAGCGCCATCGCGGCGGGGCTTTGCGGGGCCCTTTTCATCGGCTACTGCATCTACTTCGACCGCAAGAGACGGAGCGACCCGAATTTCAAGAACCGGCTGCGGGAGCGTGAGTGTCCGGGCCTGCCCTCCCGCCTCCCCGCGCCTCATGGCGGTCTCCGGCGGCTTCCCGCGCGCTCCCTTCCTTCCACAGCCGCCGCCTCTGGCCCGCGCGCGGGGCTCGGGCGTGCAGCACGTGAC